>VNKF01000865.1:0-28803 GCA_008044355.1 Drosophila lacteicornis
TTTTATTTGAATAGTTTATAGATTTAGTTTTACAAAGGTAATGATATTGATGATTAGAATAGAATATAATGAACGATTAACAACTTATTTGGCGCGACTTAACAACTTTTTATACGACTTTTCGGCTGACTGATCTACGCTCTCGCTGCTGCAACTTCTTCTTAGTGACGACCTCTTCTGCTAGTGACAACCTTTTCTGCTGGTTCTGGACTATCGGCGTTTACCCTTGAATATACAGCTCATATCGATAGTAGTACGGACTGCCAACTTATACCGACGTTACCACCTTACATGTATATATATTTTATACTTTAGTCAACTTGATTATAGGGAATACAAGTAAATAATTAAATGACTTATATAAATGTACTAAAAATTACATAGACATATTTGTACTTGTAGAAATTTATGGATGCAGATTTTCAATTGTTAATGAAAATATCCTGATTATTTTAATAAATATGTATTTAATCCCAAAAAAATGTAATCCAAAACATAACATCGTAATTCTCTTAATAAATATATATATACTTCCTTCACGGTTTTAAATTAATTATGCAGAATATACATATGTATTATATTCAGACTGCTAACCTTAATAAGTCCATCCAGTCCATCTATACTTAATCCCTTTATAAACTTATTCTTGTATTCCAATTTTTCTCTGGGTGTGTAGGGTATATTCGTATCTCGATTTTCCTGTTTCCCCGCCCGGCCATGTTTTAATAATTTAATCCACTGCAATTGAGCGTCATGGCATGCATTTCAAGCCTAGACAGATTTATCGAAAACACAAACAAAGAGAACGCATACACTGGGTATGAAAGCTAAGAGTGTGGAAAACACGAGGGGCAAATATTTTTGCGCAAACATTGATTGGCAATCGGGGGAAAGGCGCTCGGGAGCGGGCGGGGGGGTTGGATTGGCCAACTGCATGTTAACACACACCCAGACATCTGTAAATTGGCACACCAGCAGCGATTCATGCCCCAGCCGACCTCCTCGCCCATGAAGTCGTGATGCACTCACCAACGCCGGCGCAGGCTCCTCGAGTGTGTGACGAACACTGAGCTGGCAAAAAGTGGAAAGAAAAACTCCAGAGGTGAAAGGTGAAGTGGGCGGCGCGAGGGGGAAGACGAGGGGACTTGTTTTATAAATGAAAATTCATTGAAAACTGATAGCGTGTGAAAAATAAACGAAATGTATAGTCGGCGAAAGAATGAAGTGTCACTGGTTGGAGCTATCCGAAGATATTGATGCTCTATGTAGCATTCGTAAGTATTGGTGGTGAATAATGACCAAATATTAAAAGTTTGTTTTAATTAACTTTATTACTTTATATTTGTTACTTTACTTTAAGATTACTTTAAGGTAATTTTTATTGCAGATACATTTTATTACTGGTCAGGCCAGCGCAATACTCACCCCAAAATATTTATAATTGTTACAAAAACTTTATTATATATTACCAAGGGTATACATAAGGTTTGCCATAGTCTGACCATTAATCCGGTGATACCTTTTCGATTTTCAACGAAAATATGTCAACTACTAGACTTCTTTCAGTAAAGCCTCTGTGTCATAGTGCTCTTCCAGTGGCAATTAGCAACCAAAGCCGAGGCCCGATATTTTTACAAACCATAGCATACGCTATTAATTAAAATAAATTGCAAACCCGCCAACAGAAAACAGAAAGATGAATGGAAACGGATTGAATAAAGTATGATCTTACAAATAAAATATGTTGTCTAAAAAGCAACCGAAAACCTTTTGAGATTGGAGTTATAACAAGCTTTATACGAGTATATCTCCATTCCAGGTATATGCATCGGTTACTTTTGAAAAATATAATTTAAGTTCAACCCTTAAGGTGGTAGAATTATATTGACAATATTAACTTTGTCTACACTTGAATAAATATTTTAAATTAGGTTCACAAAAAGTCTAGTGTAATCAAAGCCAGGACTGCAAGTTATAAAGGAAATAAGAGAAAAGCCCCAATCTTCCTTTATTGAGCCAATAAAAAATGGGAAATTTATCACAAAATTTGAGTTAATAAATAGCCAAGCGGCAGCTGCAAAATATTCAGTAAAATATTTTCCATAGATTGACCAACACACAATTTGGGTAGAGCCAACATGTAGGCTCATGTATATATTCATGCATTCCTACCACGAACCGCCGTTCTGCGGGAAATAATAATTTAATTAGCCCACACACAGAGAAAAAACAAGACAGCTTAAGATATTGAATACATATTTTAAATGTAAATATTACCTCAGTTTGACCTGTGTATGGGGATCATATTTATTTTATTTAATTTTAAGAATAATTTATCCTGATACTGCAAGTATATCCTAATATCTTATATTAAAGGTATATAAGCGCTTAATGTTTTCATACAATTCTGCTAAAATTACATTTAATAAAACATAGGATATAAACAAGTTCACGCCATTTTCTGTCTGTGTAAAGGGAACTGTAAAAGGGTTATGGCCTCTGAACAGAAATTTGTATGCATATCAAAAAAACCAATTATGGCAACATTTTGCTGTCCCCAATTCCTCTCAAGCCCCCTTTGACCCCCTCTCACTTATATCTTCATGGAATGGCCCTGTACATAACCTAGTGTGTGGCTCTGTGTGCTGGCATTTTCAATGGGGCTCGAGCATTAACGTTCAAAAGTCAATTAGTGGTTTTTATAAATGTGATTAAATTAAGTGACAATGTTGTTTACTGTTTTTAAGCTTTTCGGGTTTTTAGCTTCATTTTAATTGGGCTAACATTGCCTGGCAAATGAGCTTATTGGGAAAAGGGACAGTTGCTTTTTGCAATCGAAATATTGAACTTTAATTGGGCAAGGAATATTTTCGAGAATGTTTCTGTCAAAGGGGAGTGAAGCCGCCATATTATCTACGTATTTTATATTGGGATTTGGTAAGTGATCCATCCACAGCCAGAAGAAATTCATTTTTTGGTTCGTAAAGATAAATATAAAATATTAGTGCAAAAGACTTACATTCAAAAATGTTGTATTTGTAAAATATTTCAAATTAACTATATTTAAAGTGTAAAAAAAGTAGAGTAAGCCATTTGAACTTTTAAATTTATCTTAACACTTACTTTCTTTGTTAAAAAGTAAATAAGTCAGTAAAATGTAGCCCACAGCTTTGCCATGTTGCGGTAAGTTTCAATGAAACCAAAGACACAATTTTTTTTAATTTGAACATATTTAGAAATGTATTTAAAAAATTGTTTATCTGCTTGAGGCAAATTCCAGACATGTTTCGTCCATCAAACCTTTGTTCAACTAAGTATTTTCCTTCAAATTTTCTTCTTTGTCCAGGCAAGGACTGCAGGCTTTTAAGCCTTTAAGCGAACACAAAAACCATTTTCCACTCGCTACACACATTCTACTCCTGGCCGACATGGACACACTTGCACACATGTGCGAGGCTTTTCAACTTGTTGTCTCTTAGCATTTTTAAAATCAAAAAGCGACACAACGTCAAAACAATTTGTCGTCATTTAAAAGTCGACATTTAAATAAGAAAATGCAAATGCGAGGGCGCCCGCGAAGGCAGCAGACGGCTGGAGCCGCCTAAATGTATGCAATAATATTTTTTATGCGCGCGAAAGACGCCGCATACGTTTCGTTTGCATAAAATTAAGCTCCGGCCTGACTATGGTCGAGCGTGACGAGCGCAGCTGTAAATATAAAGTGTCAGGGAGAAGCCTCCACACCACACCACACCACAGCACACTTGGCGCTGCAAAAACGTGTCTATTACAATTCAATTTGACAATAGGCGCACACAAAAGCCAGCCCAAGCAACAAACCAGCCATCCGACCGCACTAAGCCACCGTTCAGAGTCCCCATCGCAAACACGCGGCACAGACCCACAACTGAGACCCACAAAAGCGCGGAAGCCTAAAAGTAGACTCCCGGTACTCTTCCCAAAAGAAAGTCTGTTGGAGAAGGCATAAGCAAACGCTAGCTCTACACCCAGCTCTAGACCCAGCTCTAGACCCAGCTCCAGACCCAACTCTAGACCCAGCTCTAGAGCAAGCCCAAAAAAATCGTGTGAAAAGAAATCATATGGCGTTACTCATCTTGAAGATTCCAATGTGGCATATGGTAAGGCACACTAAAAAAGATCATTGATCCCTGATTTGAAGTATTACTTATTATAACATTATTTCCATATCTTGATGAGGTAACAATATAAGCCAGTTTTCTGTGAAATATTCTAGTTAAGACAAATGCAAGATAATTCTTCAAGAGTATTCTCTTAAATTTTTTATAATAATGTTTCAAAATCCTTTTACTATAATTTTTGTAGAGACTAAAATAGATTTCAGTCTGCTGAAGCCTTCAAAATTATACAGGTCTAGAACTGATAAAGAATTTCTTTAACTAGATCATGATCAAAATTAAATTCGGAATTTACTAGATCAAGGTTATATTCCTTGAATAAATTATAACCGATAAATGTTCATATATTTTTGTAAAATAAATCCTGCACAAAATCTCCGCTTAGCTCCAATTTTGAATTACCTGTATAATAACCCAAAGTGTATCCTCACTTCGAATTTGAGAACGCTCTCCCTTCAAAGCCATTCAGGCTTGTTTATTTGTATTTTGGCCATGTGTTTTTACTGCAACGGAAACGTCAAGTAAATTTTTTTTCCAGCTCTACGTATAGTTAGTTGATGAAAAAGCCGAGCAAAAAATCGCACAGAGGAAGAAAAACATTGCAGAACAAAAATCTGAGCGACGCAGGTGGCAGCGGCGGCGGTGGCGATGGCGGTGGCGGTGGCCACAACAATGGTGACAATATGGAGCACGTTGTGGAGCGCTGTGGAACTCGACTTCGCCTAGTCCCTGGGGCGTTATTTGCACGTTTCCGGTATAAATACACAACGGTCGAGATTTGTTTATGCGAAATGAAGCGCGCAAAAGACAATTCGCATAAATGTTGCTGAAACGAGCCCCTAACACCAGCCGTCCTTGTTGTTGCCTTTTGTGGGGTGCATGTGTGTATATGGGTCGGCGGGGTTCAGTTCCCTGGTGCGTGACTTTGGCAGAAATAAAATTTGTCAGCTTCGGGGAGGGCCATCAGGAGTTTAAATCAAGTTACGAATGCTGTGAAATGTTGGAAAAACACTCGAGAGCCATGCTTTCCGGTCCCAACAGGTTGCAAATTGGATCATTATATAATGGAATCCATTATTCAACACAACTCCCCTGCCATTCCCCAATTAGGTCCAGGTACACGGCACACCATCAATCAAATGAAACTGATCCAATAACTAATCGCCAGGAAGCGATAACCATCTTCATAATTTGCTCTGTTCCAGGTCGGAAGGTTCTCGGACTTATCAAGTAAATAAATCATATGTGAAAACTTTTTCACTTAGACAATATTTTAAGTCTGCAAATTTGTGCGCTGCCATTCATGCGATTATTACGATAGCCATAAGTCGGAGCTGGCTTGGCATGCCGAGCTCAAAAGCACACTGGTTCAGGAATGGTGGATTTTGGGTAAGAAATTTTCCTACTACCAAATGGTATAGCATATCTTGCTATTTTTGGCAAATTTAAAAATTACACAATATTAAAAACCTAATTTTTTAGAGCTTTTATTAGAACTATGAAAAACAACTATATTTGTTTTGATTTGATTCTTTTGTAAAGCGACTACCCTCACTCCGATTGAAAAAGATAACAAAACTAATGATGAGAATTTGCAATAGATTATCATGCATTCTGGAGTCCTCGTATAAACACTCCTGCAAAATATTATAGAAAAACCTTTAAATAGAATTTGGAGCGTGCTTATATAAATATATTTATTTAACAAATAATAATTTAATTAAATTTAATCTTTTCTACAAAATCTTTTTTTTTTTTAAACCTGAAAATAATTGAACGTCACCGGAATTGCACATCACCAGTCACAATGAACACGCTAATTAATAAAGTTTTTAATTCAGTGTCATATCCATAAAAGACAATTTATTTTGTCAAACAAACGAACGAAATATGGTAAAAATTGTGGAAATCTCAATAACGATTTAAATTCTTCGGATTTAGTGAAAAGGAAATCCGAATATTTTACAAGTTTCCAGTTAGTCTCCCTGCAACTTATATACTATCCAAAATATATTTTTAATTTCTAGTACTTCTTTCCAGGATTTGCCAAAAGAAAATGTGTTTGAACTTTTTAAACCAGTGTCCTGGCATGTATTTCCCTTCCGCCAGCCGAAAAGTTTATCCAAGGCAAATAGCCGTAGGCTGCAACTTGTAAACTTATTTTCACACAGCAAGCAACCCACACTGCCGCTGCCGTAGATGAATGTATCTTTTATCCCATTTGCTTCTTAGCCCGAAATATGAGCGCCGTGTGATGGGAGGGAGGCGGAGAAATCCTCAGAAAAATAGAATATTCAGCCACTGGCTCCGCTTCCACTCCGGCCGATGATGATGAATGGCTTGCGTGCGGTAGTTTTTCGGCAACATGTGAAAAAATTCACATCAATTTGTTAGCAAACCCACACGGAGTGGCCAACGCGCTTCAAGTTTGCACTACTGGGACTGGTTCTTGCTTAAGCAAATCGCTGACTTTAAGAAACCGAAACCAGAGTCAAAGCGAGAAGCGAGCCAAAAGCAGACAGGTCACGTCTTATTATGGCCACAAAGTTTTTCGTCCTGCCAGAATTTGATTTCGCTTGCCAACTCATAGATAGTGGTGGCGGTTAGGTACTTATTTTATTTAATTTACTTAAGTAAATACTTAAGTTAGAGAGTCTGATTTAAAATTATTTTGTTCACAATTTGTTTGGTATCTGTAAAAAACTGATAGAAAAATAATATTCATTAAAAACTGTTTTTGATGACATTTAATAATAATTGTTTTCTCACATTTATAAGTATAATTTTACTCCATATTTTTAAAAATGTAAAAAAACAAAACTTAAGATTGTGTAGAAACTTAAACCCAAAAACTACCTGCAAACTGCCCATCACTGCTTATAGGCGCCCGTGCATTTGACTCCTTGGCCCGTGCGACTCCTGGAGTACGGAGTCCTTGTTTGGGTGTTGACAGCGTCCGATGATGGCGTTTGCTGATAACGTGAGTCGTCGCTCTCTCTTCGGGCCAGACCCACTAATTTTTTATGGCCCTTGTCGGGAGTTCGTTTCGGGTGGGCCCTTCAGTATTTGCTGGCCAAATGTCAAATTGTTTTTAGAGCTGTTCCCGAGTTCCTGTTTTTTGTGTCAGCAGCCAGCCACTTTTTATTGTTATCGTGTTTCCCAGTTTTTTTTCCGCTCCGTGCCCGTGCCCTGTAATCTGCCCTGGTTCCGTCCTGCCTGCTCCCAGACGCGCCTGGGATTACAATCGCTGCTGCTGCTCCCGGAGAGCGGTGGCTCAGGCGATGGTCGTGTGTGTGTGGAACCGCAACATGCTCAAAGCAACCCGAAACGGTGACCGGTATCGGTTGTTATTGGAGGGGTCCAGGAAGAGGTGGTGTGTGGGTCCTGCTAGAGCCCCAAAGGCACAAACGCCACCGAGCTCCTCTGTCGGCATTTGGCATCTCAATTGTCGGTGCTTGTGGTCGGTTCGAGCAGTGGCATGTGATTGGAAGCATCTTCAGGCGTTGATGAAGGGTTTGCTGCGAAAGGAAACTGTTGTCCTGACCAGATTCTATGGAGCTCTGGGTGTAATTATTATATACCCCTTATAGAATGAAACGGAACTATTAAGTACTAAAATTAAATATTTAAATTAGTAAATGCTAATGAAAATAAACGGCTTAATTGAGCCTATAAGTTATCAAACACATATACATAAAAACTTTTTTGTTTGATTTTCATCAAAGCATGCTTCAAAATTACACCTAGAATGACTTTAACACTTCAACATCTTTAAATTAAATTGTATTACTTAAATAATGATAATAATGAGTGTATTTTAATTAGTTTTTATTTTCCGATTACCTGATTGAATTGATTTTAAGCGAATTTAAACTCCTACTTTAATTTAATACATCTTAAATATGATTAAATTCTTCAAAACTTAAATCACAAAACTGTCATCTTAAAAATGACTTTAAATTAATGCACAGAATCAAGCAATTTATTGCATAGAACTTTGTTTAAATTAAATGCTTTTATAACCATAATAGGCTTACACGGCTCAAGAGCTTACACAAGCCAATGTGTCGCCTAACGTTATGCTATGATTTCGGCTTTTCAACCAAAGACCTTGACTATCAAATATTAATCAGTAAAATCGTATTTTGTCGCCACCTTGCTCCGCCTGTAGTCTTCTTTTCAATTTACCACGAAATCCCTGGGCTCGTAAGGTCATCAAAATATTTGCTTTTGCGCCTGACCAGCATGCAAATTGATAAATTACGAAATTACTAATTAAGACTCCGTGCGGCGCTGTGCGGCATTCCGTTTTCCCCCGAAATTATGCCAAGATATTACGATATTAATAATTTCCATATCCCGGCACACAATAAATCTTATGCAGTTTGAGCTTTGATCTCCCTTTCCCTCTTTCCGAATCCAACTCCCAGACTCGGACTTCGCCCCCGCCTTCGTCTCTGTCTCTGTCTCGCCCAGGAGCCGCTTAAGTTCATGTCATTTGTCATATTTGAATTTTACACTTCCTTCCGGTCGTCTTCTCTCTTGGAATTGCAATTTGGCAACGTCCTCCCCAGACTTCCCCTGTGCCCACACTTGGGCCTTAATCACTGCACTCCCCCAAAAGCCGCACCCATTATAATTAACCAAGTTGCTTAGGCCGCCCGTCATCAGCCTCGGCCCGTCATGGGCATGACAAATGTCTTCAATTGCAGTTCCTGCCTATCTGTGGGATGAATCTCAGATGGCCGACACACTTAAA
Organism: Drosophila lacteicornis; assembly: GCA_008044355.1. Taxonomy (NCBI): domain Eukaryota; kingdom Metazoa; phylum Arthropoda; class Insecta; order Diptera; family Drosophilidae; genus Drosophila; species Drosophila lacteicornis. Next base: position 8,917 of record VNKF01000865.1, read on the forward strand.
CAAATATTATAATTAATTCTGGCAAGCTTAAAAATTGTAATTTACTATTTGACCTAAACTTATTGATTTTTTTATTTAAAAATTGCAAACTGAAAGGGTAAACTAACTTCGGCTTTCTGAAGTTAGCTTTTTTTCTAGTGTTTCTATAATTTTCAGATTTTCTTCTATAGGGCCTAAATCATATTGGTGTCCAATCTGACCCGATCCGGCTTGTATAGTACTTGAATTATATAGCAGACTATTGGTAAAGGTTCATTTAGCTGGAAAACGGAGACTAGGGAATACATTGGCATACATTAGCCACACATAGTGGCTAAATATGAGAAAATAAATAACTAAAGTATTTTGTAATTGTATTACTAAAGCTGAAGCTTTATTTACATTAAAAAATTGATATTATCATCTCAATCTAATACTTTTACAACTAAATTTCTTTGAGTGCACAGTTGCAGTTGCAGATACTCGGATACTCAGACCCCAATGCCCGAATGCTCGCATGTCCACCAAGTTTATGTAAATGCCGTCGTCGTCGTCGACGTCGTCAACGTTGCTCCGATGACGACGTCCTGATTCTTGCTGGCTGCCTACTTTAGATAAATTCCTGTGATTATAGCTGCTCAATTGCACGTGCGTGGGCTTGTGTGTGTGTGTGGGGGGGGGGCCTTGGCATCTGCACGAGTGTGTGTGCGGGGGATTTGGCAAATTGATTTGAGATTTACTATTAAGATGATTTCCATGAATTTTGCATGCTGTTGCCCAAACTATTTTCATATAAATTATAGATTTTGTAATGAATATGAAATTAATTAATGCCCCAAATTCAAAATGAACAGTCGGGGCATTTTGTGAATTCGGCTGCCAATTCCAAGAATTAATTAAGTATTAGGCTCAAGGTTTTCCATGCAGCTCAATAAATATACGATTGCAGTCAGCTGGAAAAGTGAAAGTTTGCTTATCCATTTATTTTTAAGAAAAATATTTAACAAATATCGGATTGCAGTCGAGCGAAAAGGTGAAAGGCGAAATCTTGATGCATTGAATTCACAGGAAAATAGGAGATTTTTCGTATGAATTATAGTGTTGCTTAATTTAACTAATTTCAGAAAATCTACGTTTAAAATGGTGTAAAAAGAACCAAATTCATTTGAAGGTAAAATGAATTTATTTTTTTATTAAAAAAAGGGAAGGTTACAGCAACGTAATAGAACAAGAGAGACAGCTAGTATTATGATTCAATAAAAAGTATTTAATAAAAAAATGAAGTTATATTTAATTATTTCACAAGTCAAACCCTATTGCAACACGTCGCAAGCCTTCCGCCCGAAAACATTTTCATAAAAATGTATGCTTTTTAGATATTTCACAATAGACAAAATCAGTGAACACTGAGAATTTGTAAATCAATAGAAAACTTCGTCAAAAGTCACCCAAACCAGCTTTGGCCTTCTTTGGCTATTGTTTTCACAGAGACGAAACCCAATCACGTGAAATGTGAACCAAGACGAGGTGAATAGTCAATGCGAACAGTCGGCAAACAGTCCTTAGCAATTCTCGAAACAGTTTCAGTTACAGATTGTTTAATTGTTGGCCAACTTTAATAAAAAGAAATGAGCAAGTTTTCCGAATGCTGGCATTTCGCCTTTGTCTCATAGCTCAACAGAGATGGAAGGGTTCGGCTTTTGAAGTGTTCATGTGTGTAGCATTAGGTTTGATTTCGAGCTCACTTTACACACTTTGATTTCAATTACAAAGTTGCTCGAGTGGAACTATAATATGGAATCGTTCGGGAGACTCCCTCGCACAAGTGGAAAATTCCAGCTGCAAGTTTTATGCATTCTCCGGGGGGGGGGAAATTGCATTAACCCCTCGGTGACCCCTCCATAGGGGCGGGATGGAACGGACTGGGCCGCCCAAGAAAACCTTGACTCAAGTTGCCAGTTACAAGCCACAAGTTGCATGTTAGCAGCGCGTAAATTTTTTCTGTTTATTGCCCAGACAGACAACTGAATGGGAAAGTTTCTCGTGCGGACAACAAATGGTTGGAGTTAAATTTTTTAATTTACTTTCCTCTTGCATTGTGCGGCGGAAGTGTTTAAAATTGTAAAGGCCGGACACGCCTCACCCACTTCGGGGGAGCTACTTAGATGCAAATGATAGGCACAAATGACTTGAGCATCGGGCCAATAAAGAACGGGCTAGGGATGTACAAACATCGAAAATAAAAATCTGGTTTAATGTGTTGGTTTATAAATAAATTCAAAAATATAATTAAACAAAAGATTACACAATATTATTTCCCTATTAAAATAACAATATTTGTATAGTCAAGTCAAGTCAAGTCCTTCCATTACCTAAGTTATAGGCTATGATGCCCTTGGCGCATTTTTTACCAATATCAAGATATCAAAATTTGTATGTTTTAAACATAAGACTCTTAAGCCGGAGTACTCAATACAATCAAAGCCAAATCGTCTCTCAACCGATTGAGGCTTGGATATGCGAAGTTCGTATTATGAACCCATAGAGAAAAGGTTAAAAAAATCAACTCTCAAGGGCCATCTCAGACGTAAGCGCTCTTGGAGCTTACGCCTTTAGTTTGAAAAACTAACCACAGCCAAGGGGTATAAAGCACATAACACAGACACCAAACTAAGGCAGCAGGACACAAGCGGGCTGCCAAACTGGGATTTCGGCAGACTTGCCGACTGGTGGTCTCCAGCCACTCCAGCGCTGGCCACATAAAGTGTCATTACCTCGAGTGGCAGGGAAGGTTGCTTTGGACTTCGGCTGGCAGATTCTTTTAGCAGATTACTGCCAGCCAACCTAACAACCAGCAGTAGTCAGCCAGCTAAGCAAATAAATGCTTCAGCATAAAAATATGAAATTATTTACTTCCTAAAAAACGGACGGGCAACGAAAAGTTTGGAAAATTAAAATTGTGTTGGCGAACTGCGGAGACTCTTACAATTTTAAAAGATTATTATTATATGGAACACCAAGGGAAAGCAAAAGAACATCAATAACTTATAAATTTCACTTATATTTTTCACAACCAAAAATGTTCAAACTGTTTTAAAGTCCTTAAAAATAAGGAGATATAAATTAAATAATATAAAAAATGTATAAAGATTTTAGAAATATACTCAATTGTTCGTTATAATAAAAAAAGACGGGGGATGATTTATATTATTATTATATGAATTGTAGTTTTAATCAGCTGCTTTGCTTGTACATTGCAGACAAAGTCGTGGAAGCGGGAGTAATAAAGAGGTAGGAGTCAGACGCGAAGCACAAATATAAAGATAGTCTTATAATATAACTCATATGATTGAGACAAAACTTTCAACTAAAAATTATATATAGAAGATTAATTTGTTCATTATTAAAATAAATTTTTCCATTTCGTTTAGAAACTTACTTATAGTTTAATTTGTATTAATTTTATCTTTTTAATGAGTAATGGTTGGTATTTGTAATTTTCCACTTATTTTGGAAAAAAATAATGGATTGGTTCTATGACAAACTTAATGTTTTAAATAGCAAACCAACTCATGACTTTGAGAATACCCGTTCACAGATATTGCTTTGTGTAGTGCATTAGCAAAAGTTTGGAAAATCTTCCATAAATGCTGATTAACTTGCTTTCTGCTGCTTTCTGCTACTGCTACTGCTACTGCTGCAGCTTTTGCAACTGCTGTTGTTTTTATTGATGTTGTTGTTTATCTATTTGGACAGTGAGTTGCCATTGGCTTTGTGGTCGGATTTTAATATTGGCACTAAGTAGCTATCAGAACATCGCCGGACCATTCAAAATGAAGTGGCAAACTTGTTTATTATTGTTATTATGACTCTGCCTCTCCTTTTATCAGCGTCCAGTCTGTCTTTGCTCCAAGTTTTGTGTTGCGAGTAGTTCTGCTTTCGAGTTTTTCGAGTGCCCGCTCTTCGACAACGTTGAATGGTATTTTCTTTTAATTAAAAAGCAAATTCCAACCGTCTCTGTCATTAGGCTGATTGAAAACCGGAGATATATATGGGGTGGCCGAGGTGGCCTAGGTGCCTGAATGAGGTGGCCGCTCCAAGTAAGCAATTTTCGCAAACGGCAAATAACAAATAACTGCATACCGTGTCGATTTTTAAGTGCTTCTCCTGAATTGCTCGAGGTAGCGCAAAAAACGGAAAGGCGGAAAACAAACTCGAAACTCCAACTGCCAGTTGAAGCGAAGGCGCCCTCGGTCGCGACCCCTGGCCCGAGTTCAAATAAGCACTTGAGCCATGAAATGTGGAAAATATCCAGCCGCATAATGACCACGCTCGGCTCCCAGCTCCCAATTCCCAGCTCCTGGCTCCCGTTTCCCGCATGCATATTTGCATGGGCTTAGTATCTGTGTGCGAGTGGGCCACCTCGCCTAATGACTTTGAAACGAATGCAGCAAAGTCAGAAGCATGCACTTTGCGGGCATTACATCCAAGCTAATAACAGACGCGAGCATAATGGAGAGCTGCAACGCAATATGCGTGACGGGAGGGATCTTGATTCGGAGTGGTGGCCTACCCCTATTGCATTACTACAAGCATTACTTCGTATTAGCTAACCAGGCAACGGATCGGTGTCACACTATTCTGGTTCATTAGGCTTTAAATCTATTGAGTTAATGAAGAACACGTCTGTAAATATTATATAAACAATTTACTGATACCTACCCCAATGAAAACGTTGAAAAACTCAATTAGTTTTTATTTATAAATCATTACTTATAACCTTCTCCTTCTTTTCTAATGACCAAAGACCTAACTCGGGAGTCAGTATGCCAGTATGGACAGAATGTAAGCAACGCACCAGTGAGGTCAAATTGTAATTTATTGACTAAATCTAGCCTTTCTCAGTGTAAAATATCAGTATTTTAGTCATAGCTATTTTTTATGCCATATTACAAGATATGGACGCTATTTTCTTTCTCATGTGCAGCAACTTTGCTTATTTCTTACTCACACAACTGCAATCCATGTCAATGTAAAGCCTAACCACCACTGATACAAATTTAAAAAAAAAATGTGTAATAACACCAAAAAAGCATCGAATTGAAAATAATTTTTGACAACACAACATTACATATCAAAAAAGTTGCCTTACAAAACAAAAATAAAACATTACTAGAACAATATTTAACCTACAATAAACACTTTTATAACTTCAATAACCACAATCTTAAGATATGATAAAATGTGCGCAAACGTAATAAAATACAAATAAATCATCAATGTAAATAAGAGTATATCCAGATATCTTCCTGTCTGATTCGTTGAGAAAGTCATACTCAACATTTGTATTTCCCACCACACTTCTCACAGCCTACTTATCGGCGTCTTTACTGCGCGTTTCGCATACTTATTTATTATTTAACGGAAACAGCCTATCGCGTGTCCTCGTAGGCGTATATTTTCCATTTTTCAATGTCTTCGCCTTGCGTCAAATCAGAAATTTTGATTTAATTTAAACACGAATAAAAGGTTGCCAAAGGTTAATTAATAAGAAACATAAAAATATATATTATTATTTTGTTATACAACCGTATAAATAATATATATTTGCTTTATATATTTACGAATATTATTATAATTAAACAAAACACTTAATTTATTATCAAGAAACCAATAAACATAAAATTCTATTAGTTAAACTTTGAACTATATTTAATGTCTTCTTTGTCCAAGCAGATCCTTCAAAAATTTTACACATATACATATACAAGTCATATAAAATTCAATATGTAATCCCTAAAACGCCCAAGCAAGGATATTTTTAGTTTTGTCAAACGAAAAGGGGGAATTTTTTTGCATATCTTCGGAAGAGGTCTATTAATTATTCTCTTATCGTTTTAATTATATAATAAGTATCTTTGAGCCTTATTTTTTTATAGACAATCGCTGCATAGCAACGTTAGTTTAAATAACTCACCACGCCTCATTCAGCTGATACCGGGGAAATTTACGCTATCAAAAAATCCCTTTCAACCAAGCTTTTCAAGCTGAGGACGCAGCCAATGACCTTAGTCCTTTCAAATGCAAGGCGTACCAACTCTTCGCAGTACAATTTAATTTAATAATATATTTAATAGGCACCCACACATTCAACTACAAGGCGATTGATAATTTTCCATTGGGCAAAACTTTACTATGCAACGGCTGCCTGCCTATGGTAATGCAATCCATGGCATTAATTTGTTATGCAGAAATTAATTTGGATTTTGGCCTGTATCATGTTTCAGGCTTAATTGAATTGTAAATATTTGGCTTTTAATTAAAGCAAAATTGAAAGCGTAAAATTTATGGAATTCACTTCGACATCAGCTTATAGTATTAGGCTTTAAAGTTTAAACTACAATGTAAACTTCGGTATTAGCTGAAAGTATTTAAAGTACTAAAAGTGGGACAAGAATCTACGGCAACTGAAATGAAAATTTCGCCAAATGCAAATAAAAACACACACCCAAACCACGTTCAAAGTTTCAATGTCCGAAATACAATAAAAACAGAGCTCGAGCAAACGAAATTTTCACTTAAATGAAAATATCAGCAATGTGCTTTGATTTGATTCGAAAATGTCATTTCGGTCAATGAACTTTGTGGTCGCCCGAAAGTTACTTTTCTTTTTTGGCCAATTGCAAGTGCAATTCCTTTACCCTGGTTTTTTCAAAGCTTTGAGAAATGGGTTTGGCATTGACCTGTCGACGACTAGATAACGAGGACCAAGGGCAGGCTGACCTCATGCCACTATGACTAGGTCAGTTTTTGATTAAATTCAGTCTTCCAAGTAGCTAGAACACACTCCCTCAAATCAAGATTAAACATAAATACGTTAGGATATGGCTTTATTGAAAACCCCCAGAGAAACATTAAATATCTTTTAATCATTAATCATAAAAATTAATTAAAAAAAATTAAATGTGTGTCTTGGATTATATACACGCATACAAATATTAAATTACTTATATTAAAACTCAACAAATTTATGTTGCCTTGGCACATCGATCCTATTTGCATATAAACTTCGGGTTCTGATAACCTCTCCTTCTGAGAACCTCGTCGTAAACTCACTGGCCATTGGACACCGTTATCTACAGCTATTTATTGAAATACAAGTAAGAAAGCTACAGTCGATTAAGCTCGACTGTGAGATACCCGGTCCCAAAAGATTGTTGCGTTAAATAATAAGAAGAAAAATTCGACTTAAAAAAAAAACTTTCTATGTTAAGAAATATCTTTCTAGATTTTAAGTATATTCGGATGATTTTTTTTAAGAGTATACCCTTGTACCCTATGGGTACCAGGTAAAAAAAAAACAAAATACTGAAGACTATTGAAATCTTATCGCCGAATTAAATACTTACGATGAAAGAGATGAGTTTCTCAGCTTATTCAGCTCTCCAACGAGCTCAGCGATTCCAAGAAATATGAAATCCAAAAAGACATAAACAAAAAATCCAAAATAATTGTGTTTGGCGATAAGCAGCTGTTCGGTGAGTGTATATTAAAATAGGCGCCAACAGTAGGGCTATCAGTATTTGCTTATGTCTGGTTCCGAGCAGAGATGAGCTGCTCAGTGCTTCTGATTTTTGGGACTATCCTGGTACTGCTCATCCGACAGGAGGCGCTGGCTCAGCTCCTGGAGCCAGAATGCGGACTCACGGGCATCGCGAACAAAATAATGCATGGCTCTAACGCCGTACACGGAGCAAGTCCTTGGATGGCTTACCTCTATGAAAATGAAAATGATTTCATATGCGGAGGATCTCTCATTCACAAACGTAAGATTTGCTATGTTGGAAGATTTTTGTTCTTACTCTTTCCCTTGACAGGATTTGTCCTGACGGCTGCTCACTGCATCGAAAATGGGAGATATCTGTAAGTTCAATCCGGATCCGAAATTTTCTCTATTCACATTGACAACACCTATCGCCTTAGCTCTGTGCGTCTGGGGGAGTACTATTCGGACTCCAGGGCCGACAGCTCTACAGTCTACGAAGTGACCCTGGCCGTGAGGAACCGTCTCCACAACCCGATCAGCCGCGAGAATGACATCGGAATTCTAAGGCTCGATCGGGAAGTGCAGTTCAACGGTGCGTTAACATTAACCTGCGCTCTCCAATGTATTTCTCAAGAGTTTTCTCTAACAGCATTCATCAGGCCCGTCTGCATCTTCACGGATGCCACGCTGGCACCGTCTGTGAGCACCTACACGGTCACGGGATGGGGCAAGACGGAGAACCAGGGTGTCGCCAGGGTGCTGCAAACACTGGAGTTGGAGGAATCAGATCGCATCAACTGCTACAAGCACATGGGAGTGCACCTTGGACCGGGACAGCTCTGTGCCGGCCATCCCAGTGGCGATACCTGCTCGGGTGACTCTGGCAGTCCGCTGGTGCATCAGGTGAACATTAATGGCGGGGTGCGGTACGTCCAATTCGGCCTCGTAAGCTTCGGCGCAACGGTGTGCATTAGTCCGGGAGTATACACCCGGGTACCCTTCTACGCCAGTTGGATTGTCAAAGTTGTGCAATACGGACTTACCCACTAAAAAAATTATTAAATTATTGCCCCCGGTACCCAAAGGGTACAAATGGGTATTATAGGGTATTAGTGCCATTAGGTGAATGTAAATATTTTATAAAATCTATTCAGCAAATTACATTTTTAAAACGTAATTGTCGCACGACTGGGACTCAAACACGGGCGGTCAGTTTAAGAGTAAAGCACACTACGCATCGCTCCACGGAGTCAAACCAAAGTAGTTCGACGAATCCTCGAATTCACACTATACCAAATTTTTCAGATATTTAAGACGGATGTTCGACTATTGTTGAATATTTTGATAATGAAAAATCGAGCCAGGATCGTTCATGAATCAAGAAAAATAGGTGTTTTTTCCTGGGTGTATGAGAGCATAGATACCCCATTTACGTCGTATTAAAATTTATATTAGTGCTAAATTTTGATTTTACTCCTTCAGGATCATAATAAACTTTTACATTCATTCGCATAACTCGAAAATTAACTTATTATGAACAGAATAAATTTTGAATTTTTAATTAGATTTTAAACCTCTTTTTTTAGTGTTCTAAAGTGCAATCAGAAATGTTTTCACATTTCTTTTAAAAATATCGAGTGTCTCTTTAATGAATGTTCAATAATTCGGCCAACGAAGCATTCATTATGGCTTAATTATTTCGGCACCCAATCGAACGAATATTCTCCACAAAATGTGTGATCTTTGACTGAAATGAAATGAAAAATTGTAGCCAAAAGCACGGCAAACGAAAACAATACCAGTGGCCGCAATTAATTTTTCGCACAAATCGCAAAAATAATCAAAAATTAGATAGCAGCAGCACCTGCTGACGATGCTGCTGTTGTTTTTAATGCAGCTGCATCGAAAAACAATAGGCGCCGATGCCCGGAAAGCTGTTATCCCATGATTGCGGTGAGTTTTCGGCCGGCTTTGCTTAGGCCTCGCCGCTGCCCGTTACGCAGTTGGCAGTCCTGAAACAATAATGTCCGCAAATTGACGCCACAAGCTGTTGGTTCAATGCGAGAGCCCCCATCCCCCCCAGCCGCACCCACATGCACCCAGCCTATGCTCGTGCCCCGCTGCGTCTGCTGCACTTCCTCTGCGTCGCCATATTGAATTTGAACCTCTGCTCGGCAGCCTCAGCGGCATCAGCTGCATCTTTTCCACACAGGGAGAATTTCTGTGAAATATAAAGTCATTTTGATTACCATGTGGACTTTGACAAATTTTTAGCCGATTTTTCTTAACAATGCAGCTGCTGTAGAGCAGCATAGGTAAAATATATGTTTACTTGTTTTAAAAAGTTTTAAATTTGATTTGGTTTAAAAATAATAATTCTCATTAGCAGTTTTACATTTTATTTGTAATCAAATGTTTCTTGTTAAATGTTTCCTTTATCATTTCCTCCCTCAACACCCATAAAACATTTAACTAAGCTATGTATAGTAATGATTTTCGGATAAAGTAAATAGATATGAAATAAATACATTTGTGGGGACATGCTCTTAACATTAATGTAAAATCGAACGATAAGGATGGGAGTTATTAATTAATAAAGTTTCTGTGTAAGCTAAGCCTCTGCAACATTTTACATATGTGTTGACAGCACCAATGGGTGTTGCTCTACATTTTCCCAGCAACATTTGTCTTTTTTGGGTGTTGCTCAACATGTCCCTAGCATGTGTCTTCAGCCTGCCAGCCTGTTTAATTAAAGTTTTTCATAAATTTGGGCATAATTAGACAAAAGGATTTAGCCATGATAATGTGCATTTCACCCACAAATCTGAGGATTCCGAGTATCTCACAGTCGGTCACACTCGACTGGAGCTTTTCTATAATAAAACAGATGTATAGGAAGTATAGGAAGTTTACTTATTTAACTTGATTTAATTTTAAAATAAAAATTTCTCTTTTCTTTAATTTGTAATAAGACTTTTGGAGTTATTGTAAATATATTTTAAGCTTCCCTTCTCTACGTGCATGTACTCCATGCCGAACCATGCCGCTTACTCTAGCTTCCCGAAACCCCGCTCCGGGCTCGTTCTCCTGCTGCTCGACTCCGTGTTTTGGTGCTGCTTTTATTTGCCAGCTTGCTTTCTGCTGGTTAGCTGGTTGAATTTCCCGAAATTTTCAGCTCGCAGGCAGTCTCCGGTTCGACGTCATCGTGGCGCGTGTTGCCAACGAAAATACAAGCAAACATATTGGCTCCCTTTTCCCGGCCACCGCCTCCTGGTCGTGCTCCATTTCCTGGTGCTGGTCCTGGTGCTGCTGTTGCTCTTGCTGCACATCCCCTTCTCCCCGGGCAATAATTATCGTGAGCGTTGTGGCTGGCCCCGGCAACTTGTTGTTTAAAATGCATTCTGTATGAATTGATCTCGACTCGGCGGCACTGCATTTGCAAATTGCTGGTTATGAAATCTCCACAAAAATTGCACACCTGCCACTTTGGAGGTTGTTCATATTAAATGCATACACGGCTTTGAATATTGATTTTATATTAATTTAAAGGGTTTTAACAAATTATTAACATTAAATATTAATATTTACTTTCTTCATCATTATTTTGTTGGGATGACAAGGAAATAATTCGATTCTTTCTTCGATTTTTCTACATAAATTATAATGATCATTTACAACATAAATTAATAAGAGATGCGTACTATGCAATGAAAATAGCACATTTAGTACATTGCATTTAGCACATTGTAACAGCTCAGTTAATTGTTTACAAGCTATAAATAAACCTACAAAAAGTTAAAAACCCCATTAACGTTCCATTTTAAAACAATTATGCAAACAAATGTGTTCACTAATCTAATTTTAAAAGTTTTTCGTTCTGAATAAATATATTAATCTCATTAATACCCTTAATTGTCTTATTGTTAATTTATATGACCAATAATTAGTTTAAAGTGAGAATATTGAACACTTATTGGCCTTGAATTGTCAATTTTCCACTCAGAGTTGGAGACCCAACTTAATCCAACCACCAATCACAAACATAACAAGAAGTAGAGTTATCGACAGATACAATATGCAGGTTGCCCCAATAAATACCAATTAAAATTTTATTCACAATGAAAAAAAAGCAGACAATAAAACAATTTGCGGTTTTTTAGAATCGCTTTTCAAAAACAAATCAAAACAAAAAAGTGAGATTGTGGCATAAATAACAATAACAGAGACTGAACAATGCGGTTAAAGCGTTCACGGCAGCTAGAACAATTCGACCAATGAAATCAAATAGGAGTCAGACGCATTTATTTAAATCAAAACAAGCAGAAAAACCTGTCAAAAAAGACCCAAAGCGGGCTGGGTCCTGGGGGAAGTTGACTAGTGGGGAAGATTCCGGAAACTAAACTGAGGTCGACCCAGATTCAACCCAATCCGTGACCCCCAACCTCGGTGGAATGTATATATTCACACGCACTCTTTGCACTTGCCACAATGTTGTTGTGTGGCAATGGTTTTCCTTTTTCTTTTTTTGTGTTCTGTTGCCCTTTTTTCTTGCCTTTATTGGTCTGTCATGTTTATGTTGGCAAGTTGTTTTTGTTTGCCGTGTAATCGAGTCAATTGTTTCCGGTTCGTCGATGAGGCAATCGAGTGAGTCTGTTCTTTATGGGGCTCTGCTTTTTTTGTTTTCCCTTTTTTTGTTGGTAAAAAGGAGCTTTGTTTTCCGTGTCGAAGCTTGTGTTTTTTGGTGTTGATATGGCCAACATCCGTTTAGGATATTGTTGCCGGGGGCGTTGCTGACAAGGGTTAATAAGCTCGTAGGCCTGTCACTTCCTCGCAGGTATAAGCAAGTTATTTTGTTTTGGATGATTTGTTAGCGATAAGCCTCTACAAAATGAGGCTAAGCAATTTGGGCTATTTTACATAGGTTTTTTTTTTTAAGTAAAAACTAAACTTGAACTCAATGTATTATAATAACAGCAACAAAAGCGTTCCGTTCGTTTTTAGCTGCACTCTAACAGAGCTTCACATTTTCCTTTCTGATTACATAAAATATATTGTATAATTTGCGATTCAATATAATGCAGAAATAAGAAATCATTAAAATAAATTCCTTATTTCCTTACGCATACATTCAACATTACAGATTCCCATAATTTGCATAATCTTTAATTTTAAACGGACGGAGAAACAAAACCTTTTTATTCGCACTCATTAACATTCCGGCGAGCCAATTACCGCCCACAAATTTTGGCATCTTATGTCGGCATGCTTGGCGTCAACTACCGAGACATAATTAACCCTTATTTGTACATTTTATGGGCGCCACCATAAAAGGGCCATTTAAATTACAAAGCGCAATACAAGCCATGGCCATTTGGCAGGTCAACGGAGTCCTCTGTTAATCGGCTGCTTTCAGTTGGGTCCTGGCCCACGGCCCATGGCTCCTGAATCGTGAATCCTGGGCCCCGAAAAGACCAAAGGGAATGCGTAGAGGACGCGAGACTGTCTGAGGTGGAATGCTGATGTGTTGAGTGGCTCTTAACTTTAAGGTCGGTCGGTGGTCGAATTAAAGCCGCTTACCATTTGGCCGCACTGCGGGCAAGCGGCTTAACTCGCATAATCCAAGTATCTGGCCAGGACGCAGTCCCAGACACTTGACCCTTTCACTGCTCCATCCAATTCCAATTCAATTCCCTCCGATTTTATGTTGGTTTCCAGCGGTCCGGTCCTCGCAACTGTGATTTTGATGCGGGCATCGTCAGTGCTCGTCATCGAAGTTGCCAGAGATAGCTGGGAGTTGCTTTCAGGTCGTAAAAATCTATAGTTTGGGGAAGCTAGTCGCAAAAAACTCGCTGAGACTGGAAGTGCGTTCAAGCTGGTTTCTTAATTAAGGGGTGTCAGATTGGTAACTGGTTTCTAGCTTACTTTATCTTGCTTAAACTACCCTTGAAGCTTTACGGCTTCTCCTGGTTAGGCACCTATAATTCACAAGCGATTCTATCATTTTCCCGTCCTAGGAGCTTTGAGTTTTTAGAGATCAGCATCACCAACCTTGTGCAGTGGCAATATCGCAAGCAATGAAGTACTAACTGAGCTGCGATTATTGCTAGTTGAAAACTTTAGCCAATAGCTCGCCCAGCGTGATCTCTGATCTTATACACTGAGGCAATTTTTCTAAAGTCCGAAAGGGCTGCCTGAATAATAAATTATATTAACTTAACTAATCTTAAATAGGGAAAACCTTAATTCACATTTTACAAACATATTAAAGGAATGTTGTAGATTATTTCCCTGTCAATTCCATTATTACAAAGAATATTTACAAAACTCTTTAAAATTTATTTCGTAATCGTCGTCACCTCTAGATGGTAGCTATAAAAATAAATCCCTATTCTATACTTAGCATATTTTACTGAATGTTCGCAAGCCTGTTTCGCTCCCCTAGTCCGTTCTCTTATGTGTCTTTTTCCTCTTCTTGGCACTGGATGCACTTGATACCTGCTCCAGGGAGGAGTAGCCCGTCGAGGTCGAGTCCCGGCTTTGGCGATAGGTGTGGAGAGGCTTCCTGGTCAGCCAGAAGCGGATGAGGAAGTGAAACTCTGCCTTCAGGGCCAGCATGGATGGTATCTGAAATCAATTTTGCCGATTACTAAATTTGCTCGCCTGTTAGCTTAGACTCGGAGCAACCTTCTCCTTCACTGCGATGCGATGGACATGCCAGAGGAACTCGGCAACGCCAATCACAAATGCAATAATCACGCCCACAATGAGCACCACGAACAGCCCACCCACCGAGTCCATGTCGAACTGGCCGTCATCGAGAGTGGAGGCATCCAAGTCACAGGTGCTCTCGTTGCTATTAAACCATTTGTTTCGCAGATTGTACAGAACGCCCGTCTCACTGAGCTTCAGGATGCCCACACTGAGGTTGGAACGAAAGTTGGCATCTGGAAGAGGTAAGGAAGAAATGTATGTCTAAATAATCATATTTCTGCAATTATTAAATATTACAGCTTGGAAATTTTGCCAGCATTTTGTGTCTTTTAAATCCAGTTTCAATATTTTAAAAGGTAATTGCTTGTTATGCTCCTATTAGATTCGTTGTTTTCTATAAATTCAATTTTACTTGATGTTGCTGCTTTGCTTGTGCATTGCGGGCAAGACGTGGAAGAGGTAGCGCAATCTTTCCGAAAAGCAAACGGTCTCAAAAGATCGAAAATTTCAAAAGGTAACAGCGAAATTATACCGATTTTCTCCTTTAATTGATTCTTAGCTATTCTTGCTGCTTTGCTTGTACATTGGGGGCAAGGCGTGAAAGAGGGAGCACAATCTTTCGAAGAAGCAAGCGGTCTCAAAAGAGCGAAAATTGCTTTCGCATTTATAGTACAGCGAAATGATACCGATTGTCTCCATGAATTCAAATTTTTCTGCTTTGCTTGTACATTACAGGGCAACCAGTGAAGTAGGGTGTGCAAGCGATCTATTCAGAATTTTAAGTGAAAAGGGAAGTCCGTCTTGCGAACTCAAAATTTAACTTTAAAGGAAGAAAATAAAAATCATCTTACTAAGCGGAACCGCTATGCCATAGTGCTTTTCCCCGAAGCTTTCTCCAATCTGGGTGAGCTCGCAATTGCGCTGCACGTAGTACTGCAGATTGGTGGTTTCCATCAGGAAGGCGTAGGCGCCCCTGCTAAGCTTCACGCGATCCACACCCTCCTCGTTGTTCTTGGTAAATGCGTCCGGCTTGAATGAGAGCATTTTGTTCCAGGCCATCCGGTTCTCCGTGTCGTTCGACTCCGAGAAGTACACCGAGGTGGCGCCTCCGCGAATGGTGCCGAACTGTACCTTGTTCTGGTCCACAAGATCGTGAAGGGAGGCGATGTTGCCGGCGATCTTCGAAGAGGTGATGAAGGCCGCCAACTTGGCTATGTACGTCTGGGAGATAAGCAGGGCAAAGATCCACCAAAAGGCAGTGAGTAAACGCATGGGGAGACCCCTAAATAGGGATAAATAGGAAGTAACGCACAATTTTGAAAATCATAAATAAATAAATAAATAAATTTAATAAATTAATTAAGTGTCCACTTACCTGGGCAAAAGATCGCACCCCTGATTGAGAATTGAACCCAACACAAGCCACATGGTGTTGTGCAGATGCCAGATATTCTCCCGCTCCATTTCGTGATTCTCATTCTCCACC
The DNA here is from genome assembly GCA_008044355.1 of Drosophila lacteicornis. Lineage (NCBI taxonomy): Eukaryota > Metazoa > Arthropoda > Insecta > Diptera > Drosophilidae > Drosophila > Drosophila lacteicornis. The sequence goes on from VNKF01000865.1 coordinate 24,639, forward strand.
GGATTCTCCCATTCATACTGATCCATGCGACCGGTGAGAATCAAGGCCATCGCCGTTATCATCATGGCAATCATTACGTAGAGCCAGACCTCAACCCCATATGGATTTAGGAATGCGTAAATATCTGCCTTTGGCGGTGGCTCTTTATACGACAGAATGCTTATCCCGAGCTGCATAAAGGGTACAGTGAAGTCCACCACCGATCGACGAGCCTGGGTTATGGTCAAGTCACAGATGCCGATTTGTGCATTCTACAAATAAGTGATTTAATATGATTAAGAATATTAATATTTTAAGAAACCCAACAAGCTTTACCTATTTCTTAACAGCAAATGCTTTCACAAAACATAATACTCACATTATCAATCAACTGTCTTATAATGCCATCCCATTCATCGGTGGCCGCATCGTAACTTCCGTACTTATTATCCCTAACTGGTTCGAAGTTGAAATCAAATTTACACTCTTCTGCCAATTTGTAGATCAAATCAACGGCATAGCCCTCGAAACGCTCATTTCCCTCGTAGTGCACTCCCTCGGGTTCCTCACTGCAATTATCAGCATTATTTAACCTTTGTATAGAAAATCAATAGAGAAACTAACCGCCAGCTAAAGTAGGGTTTACCCACACGGGTCGCCACTGTATAGCGCACGGGTTTCTGGGAAAAGTCTTCCTTGTCCTCGAGACGCCTCTGCTTCACCGCCTGGGTTGAATTCTCCCTTATTTTCTCATAGTCCACAAGCTGGAAGTCTTTGTTCCATATATGGGTCACACGATCGATGAGGGGATTGTAGACTTCCAGGTTGAAGTCATCGCGCTGGCCGTCAGCATTTATATGGAGCCTCTGGGTTTTGAAGGGAGGTTTCACCAGCTTTGACGACACCTGAACAGATTAGAATAAGTTTAGTTATGGATATCTGTTTATTATACAATTCATTAACTTGCCATTTTCATCTGCTCTATGAGACGAGGTCCAGGTTGCCAGAATCCACGACCACAGCTGAACTGAGGTGTGTAGAACCCGGGTCGCTGACTTATCTCGAGAAGGGCATTGTAGAACAAAACAACCGAGTCGTAAACCAGCTGAGTTCCCAGTGAAGCAAACTTTTGAGGGAAATCGAATTTTAAACAGAATTAAGTCTTAGATATAGGTAGATATATGTATAGATATTTTACCCTAGTATCCACTTCATTGTCAAATACATCAATCTCATCGTGAATTGGCGGCGGTATATAAGTTCGTATCCTAACAGCTGCCACGGTCACAGTGAACTCCCGCGAATAGAAACGATCGATGCCACTGACATGCGTATCCAGGTTGGTCAGAAAGAGGTTCTGTTGTTAGAAAAGTTAAGTAAGTATATGATTTAGATTTAAATTACATTATCACTAAAAATTCAAGCTCTTTCAGATATCTCAGTGCAAAAAAAACATTCTTTGAGAGAACTTTTACGCTTTTGTTGCTGCCTTGTTTGTACATTACAGGCTCGTCCTATAATATTATACTCACATTGAACGATCCCGTCATATTAAATGCAATCGAGGCGTTAATCACATCCACCAAAATGTCCGAAGGACAATCAAGGAGAACAAACTTCTCGCGGGCATTGTTAATGCGTTTCCAGAGAATCCGATAGTCTCCGCCGCGCTCGAACTCCTGCATCTTGATCCCTGTTTTGTGTAGTTGCTTCCAGGCAAAGATGTGCTGCAAACGACTAAAATCTAAGGGAGGTATAGGTATAGGAAGCATATAATGGAAAAGGTTCCAATTCATTAAAGAGGCTTCGGATTTTTTGTTTAAAAAATAGGTGCAAATTTTGTGAAACTTTTAAAATGTAATGGAATATTAATATAAGACAGGAAAAAGTGTAAAATAATAATTAATTTATACAATTGAAACTCCGAAAAATAAATATTTTGAGAAAAATAACATAAATTTCCATACATACGCGCATCTTTCTCATAGGCAATGGTAAAGGACTTCCAGTCGAAGCTCTTGCTGCCCAGAATGTCGGATAGGGCATTCGATAGGATCAGCTCCATGGGGGCCACGTTCACCGTCAGCTGATGGTTGACTCGTACCCGGGCCGACTGCTGGGGATGCCAGTCGAACTGCAGATGGGGTATGCCCGTCATGTTGCACAGCACCTCGACAATATCTGGCGGAGATTGGATGAGAGAGATGGGCAAGAGAGATAGATAGGCCGGATATTTTTGTTTAGAATGAATCGGGGAACTAAGAAAACACACAAGGAAAGTGCCGATCAAAACACGAAGAGCGCAAGAGAAACAAATATGTTTTTGGGGATTTTTCTTGGCACACGTTCAAATTGTCCCCGACCACCGATCCGTTTACTGCAAAAATATTTGGATCCAAGCGAGCAGCTAGCCCAATTTTATGGCCAACATGTGTGTAAATGCGTGTTCGCTATTTTGAAGAATCATTAACGAGGTTGACGAGCCTTTAGATGTTCTCCCAAGAGATCCAAGAGAGAAATTCGACTCTTGATGCATATATATTTATGTATATGCAGCTAGGCATTTCTTTTATGACGCCAAAGCATGGGATTTGTTTAAAAATAATTTAACTACGGCCAGACAAAGAGAAAGGCGGCCAACTTACCGCTGTTTGTCTTTGAACTTGGTCCGAAAATAGCCGCCACACCATTCCCAATCAAGTCGCAGGCTAGCGAAGGGAAATCACATTGTCCATTAATCTCACAAGTGATTGTTAATTAGTGACTCACAGAGATCTTGCAGCACAATGCTGTCGTCAATGGTCATATAGTGTTTGATGGGCTCCAACCTTAGGGCTGGATTCACGGCATTCACCTCCTGAATGGCGGCATCAAAGGCCTCGGCCAACTTCATTTCCGTGTCGAAGAAGATGGCTCCTAAACCAAAAGATATGTAAATATTTGAAGAACCAAAAGATACAGTGTTTGCCAACCAATTTTCACAACTAAGCCATCTTCGCTGGCGCCGCTGGACAAAATCAGAGCCACAAGCACTAGGAACTGTAGAGCGGACATGGTGTCATCTGGATCTGGGCATAATTTTGACCCAATATATACTGCGTTCGAATTCACTACACTTAGCAGCCACCGCCACTCAATCCATCTATACAAAATTATTCGAATTTTTTGCCAATCGACGGAAAAAAAAACTCAACGGGCTCCGGACCGGGGCACTGCTCGCCTGGCACTGAGAAGGCCCCACAGAAAACAAAACTGACAGAATTTTAGAACCGATCTCTGGGAGACCGCCTTACTACGTCAGTGGAGTCCCATTTGCTCTACGGCTACCACGCACGACGAGCAGAGCAGCAGCCGCACATGACCAGAGTCTAGACCACGCAGACCCGCGCATGAGCTCTAGCTGGAAATGGCCCAATAAATGAAAACTAAATGTGCTCTAAAATTAGGCGAGCCGGACGCCCCCACAACCGGCTAAGTAGGGTACGCTAAGGCGCCGGAAAAGTGAATGGGAAGAGGCATACCCTATTTTATAAAATATTAATTGAGCAACGAAATCTTTTATATAACTATATGTATGCATTGGTTATTTCTACTTGTTCAATGACTAAAACAATTACAATATGCTTATAACATGTTATTAGTATTATATTCAGAGCCAGGAGACTCCATTTACCTAAAAGTCTATAAAATTCCGGTTGAGCACGAATTCGATTATAAAGAACTGCTCAGTTCGGCTTATTCCTATTTCACTCTCGCTTTAAGTGCTCTATTAAGACCACTCGCTCTCTCTTCCAAGCAAAAGAGCGTCACCTTAGCTGCACTTTGAGTGAGCTTCAAATAGGTAGATCTATAAGATTATACGTGGGCTGCTACATATATTTCTGGCCTAATAATGAAAATACGAATATTTATTAAGGAAAATAGTTTTATTGTTTTTCAAAATATTCTCCATCAAGATTTACACACTTTTGCATGCGCTCAAGCCAATTTTCGAAGCACTTTTTCCACTCTGATTGACACACCTCAAAAACATGGTTTTTGAATGCTTCAACAGCATCTTCTGGCGACGAAAATCGTTGACCACGCATTTTCTTCTTGATGTGAGGGAATAAAAAGAAGTCATTTGGTGCCAAGTCAGGACTGTACGGCGGATGACCCATCAATTCGACGTTTTGGCCAGTCAAAA
>VNKF01000876.1:0-15060 GCA_008044355.1 Drosophila lacteicornis
AGAATATATAACGCCCGGTCGGTCCGCGCCAATTACGAAAAGTTTCAAGTGTTTTCTTTCTCGCGATCGCCGAGTGATTTTCTCTCCCCCACAGCTTCTAGCCGGCTATCATCAACCACTACCCGTGGGCCCTACGAAGCTGCCTTCAACCGAGGTTGACGTCCCCCGCTCAGAAGGGTTTGAGTAAAATGGTTATTATAAGAATATCGCTAAGCGCATAATTCTGCAAAAATATATGGAGACGGCCAATTGAATGACTAATAGAATGATCCCATTTTACAGGTGCCGATGAGTTGATGTTGTTGCTGTTGCTGCTTCTTCTAGCCTACTCGCTCGCTTATCATTGTTATTTTGTTTCGCCTCGCTACTGATTTTGTTGTTGTTATTGTCGCTGATTGAAATTATGACTTTTTATTATTAGTTGTGCGTGTGTGTGTGTGAGAGCGTCGGCCTAACTGCTAAAGTATCATATTAGCGTTGTTTCCAGAAATAGCTCAAAAACTGAGAGACTAGTTCGCGTAGAAACGGACAGACAGACAGACAGACAGACGGACATGGCTAGATCGACTCGGCTGGTGATGCTGATCAAGAATATATATACTTTATGGGGTCGGAGATGCCTCCTTCACTGCGTTGCAAACATCTGGTCAAAATTATAATACCCTCTGCAAGGGTATAATTATGATTTTATTGTAATATGTTTATTATATACAATATACTTGTATATTGTAAATTATTAAAATAGCATAATCAATGATGATTTTGCTTGTTGAATAAAGAATTAGATATTGTTAGCTTTCTTAAACTTTCCCGCTAGAAAAAGATAATTCCCGCCAAAATGCTGTCAGCGCTGATTCTTAAGTCCTCCTTTGTTGCATTCTGCCCATGCCCATGAGTAAAAGCAAGATAGCATGCGATCGCTCGTCAGTAAAAGGTACATACATTCATACATATCTAATGCGGAATCGCGCCTTTATTTGACTGCAAAATATAAATTAACTAAAACTTAATCCGTTCACCCAATTAATATGATTTTTTTAAAGTAAATTAACCCTTTTTTTTAATTTCGATTTTTTTTTTAAAGCGTTATAAAACCCCATTTAGCTTTTTTTTTTTTTTTGAAAATCTGAAGATGTGTAAGATAAGATTAGGTTAGATTCAAAATTTCTTTATTTTCTGTTTCTTTTCCTTTTATGTTTGGACTTGGAGCGCACTCGACCCAATGGTATTAGAACTAGAACCAAACGATATTGTATGTAACACAAATGGTCCACTGATTTACATTTGTGAACTTATGGTATAAGAATTTGAACCAAACGGAAATTCTTATTACACAAATGGTAAACTGTTTGAATGCAACACCAAAAGGTATCGATGTGAGAACATGGCCTCAAAATACTAGAAGTTTCACTTCTGTCGTGCGTAGGCTTGACACACCCCTTTTTTTTCACAACACAAGATGAGTAACATGGGACAACGCCCAAAACCGTCATTTAGGCCAAACCTAGTAATTAACGCCAGCATGCTCATCTGTTGGTTTCAGGTTCCTATGGTAGTGCTCCACATATGTAAGGGAGGCCTCTTCGACGCCATTAAGTATATATATTCTTGATTAGCATCACGAGCTGAGTCGATCTAACCATGTCCGTCATTCTGCCGGTCTGTCTGTCCGTCTGTCGGTTTCTACCCAAACTAGTCTCTCAGTTTTTATACCCGGTACCCATAGGGTACAAGGGTATTATAAGTAAGTGCCAACCGAGAATGTACGTAACAGGCAGAAGGAGAAATCTCCGACCCTATAAAGTATATAAATTCTTGATCACCAGCCGAGTCGATTTAGCCATGTCCGTCTGTCTGTCTGTCCGTCCGTCTGTCCGTCCGTCTGTCCGTGTGAAACAACAGATCTCAGAGACTATTACCAAATTTTGTGATTACATTGGAATCTGTTGCACGCAGATTAGGTTTGTTTTAAAGTTTGGCCACGCCCACTTCCGCCCCCGAAAATCATAGAAAACTGTATATAAGCTATAGTCGTTATTGTTTGCGCCAGAAGGGCGCTTAGTGCTGGGAGGCAGTGCGGGAAGCGCTCACCTCTCGCGCTCTTCATGTCTTTCGCCCTCTTTCGGCCCTTGGCAGTTACAACTTCGGAACTCTCTAAAACATAAATTTCCACCGCAGCTATGTCGCGATTAGATTTAAGATTAGTTCTAATTTAAATAGTGAATTGTGTTTTCGATCCCTGCCGCCTATTTAATTTATTTGTTCGAGCCCCTTCTGCTGCCCTTCTACGTGAGACTCACTCTACGACTTTTTCTACCACCTACATCAACCTCCAGAGAATTACTTCGCTGGAAAAGAGTTGGCTTCCAATCCGCCCGAGAAGAACTCTACTTGGCTTTCCGCCCACTCCATTTCATGGTCCTTCGAGCCGGATCTAGCCTGATCCCTACTAGCTCCACTTCGCGGATTTTCCAAGATAAGTACGAGTTTTAATATTAGCAATTACACAGAGAGATCAGAAAGACCAACTCCAAAAGTTTTCCCTCTGTGCGATTCGCTAAAGTCCAAAGTTCAATTGCAATTCCGCCGTCGCCATCTTGTGTTTTCCATCCGTGTCTTTTTCTAGTAAAAAATGAGAAAAAAAAAATGTTGGTGCAAATATATACGCCCCAGCCGCAGTGATAAAATATTTCCAAATATAAAGTGCAATATTCATAAAAAAGTACTTTGCCAAAAACGGACCCCTACATTTCTTTTACTTATGCCCTGCGTTCCTGCTGGTGTCCAAGCGCATATATACACACACACTCACAAATACATAAAAAGTTCCTAAATGTTCAACTAAACTACAAGTTTTTTTTATTCGCCAAAAATTAATTAAAAAATTAATTAACTAAAACTTAATCTGTTCACCCAATTAATATGATTTTTTTAAAGTAAATTAACCCTTTTTTTTAATTTCGATTTTTTTTTTAAAGCGTTATAAAACCCCATTTAGCGTACATAAACACAATTTCATACATTTACTTACACACACTACAATTTTAGCTGCACATTTACATAAATATAATTACCAAACATACATACCTACACTACATTTATGTCACACATATATATATCAACAAACAATTTACATACAAATATATTTACCCAACAAACATTTTTACCCACAATGCAATATTTTTATTCTAATACCAACAAATATACTTTCATTTAATTAATTAATTCATATGAAAAACACAAATATTATATTTAAATAAAGGTTAATGAAAAGCTAAACATCCACAGCAAAATAATAAATAAACAAATATAAATAAAGCCTCAAATTAAATGCACATTTGGTTCTTTTCACTCTTCCGCACATATGTACATACATACATAAATTTGGGTAAGCTTCGCGCTATTCTGTGCCAAGCTGAAACATTTCCATAAACATATTTACATATATATATTGGCTGACCTCGCGCTATTCTGCGCTGACCGGAAAACTCCACAGCTTCACAAACATACATTCATATTTATCCGCCTGCCTAAGGGCCCTCATACCTACATATCTACTTACGTACATTGCAACTGTTTGTCATCTCTTCTTTGCTCTAGAAGCGTGCACAACCACCTGCACCTATACATTCCTAACAGGCAAAGAACGGCGATTTTTGAAAAATTAAATCAGAGAACAAAATTTTAAATTGGCCGAATAAATTTAGATTATTGGCAACTAATTATCGCCATACGCCTTAGCTTTTTTCTAGTGTTTTTACGATTTTTTGGCGTTTCTTTTTTTGTTTCTCTGTTTCACGTAAGTTTTCTATTTTCGTGGTGTTCCTAAATTAAAATAAATTAAGCCAAAGAATTTTTAGGAAGCGTCATCTAATTTCCCCAAACTCTTTGTGATTTTTTTCAAGCTAATTTTTGGCTATTTTTTCTTTTGACGGCTTGTTATTTTGGGATTTTTTTTTTTTTTTTTTTCACCAGTCTTCTCGGAGTAGTTGTCGTATTCCTGAAGCTAAAATCTGATAATTGCAAATAACTGGCAGATAAGTATAGCCAACTCCATAAGCTACTTTTTGGCTAGTTCTTTTTCGGCGTGTTTTTGGTTTTTTGTTTCTTCCACCGTTTCTACGATTTTTTTGGTCGTATTCCTGAACTCAAAATCGAAATCAGTTTCGAATAAGTGGCTCATAATTTCCGCCAATTTCCGTAGATAGTCCTTAGCCATTTTTGGCTAGTTTTAGCTATTTTTTAAGCTATCTTGTGCGAATTCAGCTATTTTTGCAATTTTTTCACACATGTTGTAGTTTGGTCGTGTCTGCTGTTCGATTTCCATTGATTCGTCGATTTAAATTCGGACTGGGGGTGTTTTCTCCAATCGACCAGCGACATTTTCGGTTAATTTGGAGCTTTCTTCCACTTTTTGCGGTGTGCAGGCCTTCCTATTTGTAGGGTATAGCTGAGTATGCCCAGTGAGGGTGACAGGAAACCGACATCTACCCCAGAAAAAGAACAAAAAACCAACCCGTCCTCCCCGCTTCCCGCTCGCGCTAAGCCAGCCAGGTATCCACTCCTAAAGGAAAGAATCTTCCAGCGACAAGTTCGAAGACAACTCCTAAAATTGTGATTTTCAAACCGTTGGCGAAATCTTCTAGCGAGTCTTCACTTGCGGTCAAGCCAGAAAATCCCTCTGCTTCCGGAACAGAATTCCTAAGGGTAACCCGCTTTATCAGCAAAAAAAATGGCATCCTCAGACCAGCCACACGCCGCAACCGCGGCGTTGCACAAATTTATTGCAGTCAGCGATCGCGTTAGTCTCTTTGAAGACAAGATGAATACTACTGAGCTCAAGCTCCTCCGTCTCTACATACGTTGCAAGTTCGTCTTCAACAAGTGCGAGCCTTATGGGACAAAGAAGGATCCCTCAGCACATTGCCGGTGCTGCAATCAAAATATGACTATTGCTACTCCGTATACGAGTCATGTGCAGCACATATTGGTAAAAACATCGAAAGAGCGACGCCTCAAGCATGTGCAAGCTCCATCCCAGCCGCTAATTTCGTCCGGTTGCCGGTTACCTCGTTGCGATACGGAAGTTTTCGACGGGGACTACCTCCGATGGTCCACTTTCCGGGCCCTGTTCACGGCAGTATACTATATGTCAACAACCCCAGGCTGACACTGGTCGAGAAGCTGTTTTATCTTCAATTGTATCGAAATCCCCTCTAACAAATGACGGAATCGCCTCGGCGTGGAAAGCGCTTCAAGACCATTTCCAAAATAAACGACTTTTAGTCAACAGCCAACTCAAGCTCTTGTTTAACTTGGGTTCTATATCCCACGAATGTGGTCTTGCGTTAAAAGAAGTTCAGACCACGATTCAAGGGTGTTTGACAGGACTAGCACATTCCCAGATATCCACTGAAAACTGGGATTGTTTGCTGGTATGATGAAGCCAAGTCCATCGGTCCCGAAGAAACTTCAGTCCTTCGAGACAAAGGTTAGCTCCAAACCAAGAAGCTGTGAACTATGTTCAAAGGAAAACTATCCTGTACGGTTGTGCCCGCGTTTTCTCCAAATGTCAGTGCATGCGCGTTACGCATACATCAAGAAGAAGCAGCTATGCTTAAATTGCTTTGCAAGAGGCCATCAGCTCCGCGATTGTTCCAGCACTCACAGCTGGTTCACCTGTAGAGGCAGGCATCATACCCTTTTACATCGAGGAACCTCTAGTTCTTCGGGGTCAAACTCCACACCCGCCTCTTTGCCAGTTCCACAACCTGCTGCGAGGCCTTCGAGCAGTAATCCAAAGGAAAGCACTTCTACTATGCAAAATTATTTTGCCTCTGGCACTACAGCTGTTCTGCTGAGCACGGCAATTATTGACATCTGTCATCTGGGCACCAGCTATCGAGCGCGAGCACTGATTGACTCGGGATCCGAAGCAACGTTCATAACAGAACGCCTCTTCAATCTAATCAAGTTGCCATTCCGACACATTCAAACCAAAGTTTTCGGTCTAAACCTGTCGGTGTCCGCGAAGTCTACCAGGCTATGCCACTTCGCAATTCGATCTCCAACGAAGCCGGGTCTACAACTAGACACCGCAGCCTAAGTCCTTCTGGAATTAGCAGGCAAACTGCCTTCCTACACAATTCCTCATAATTCTTTGAAAGATCTGCCCGCTCTCCTATGGGCAGACACCGCCTTTTTTGAGAGTTCTCTCGACGTCTTGATCGGAGCCGATATTTTACCCTCCGTATTGATGAGCGGCATGCGTAACAATATCTGTGGCTCACTTCTAGGTCAAGAAACCATTTTCGAGTGGGTGCTCACTGAGCCGATTTCCAATACCCAAACCAATAGAGTCGCAGCCTTCACGACGCAGGTAAACCAGGACAGAGAAGGGTCGTTAGACAGACTTCTCACCAAGTTCTGGAAGGTGGAGAATCTACCAGTCAAGCTGGTAAAAGAGTCGGATTCCTACTGTGAAAGTCCGGACCACAAACAAGACGCAAGCGGAAAGTACGTGGTAACGCTACCGTTCTGCGACCCCAGCCATATCGGATCCAATTTGGGATATTCTAAGTCCATAGCGTTAGCTCAGTTTCTTAGAAACGAGAATCGTTTAAAGAGAGATTTTCCCTTAAAAGAGCAATATGATATGATATGAGCGTGATTCTTGGTCATATGAAAGAAGTTCCTTCGACTCACAATTCTTCAAATTATTACCTTTCACATCACGCTGTGATTAAGCCCGAAAGCACAACCCCGAAGCTTTGCGTTGTATTCAACCCTTCAAGCCCTTCAGCAAATGGGACCAGCTTAAACGATATTCTTCATGCTGGTCCAGTCCTACAGTCCGATCTGACGATTCAGATCCTGAAGTGGCGATATTTCCAATACGTTTTCAGTGCAGACAATACCAAAATGTATCGCCAGATATGGGTCGATCCAGAGCATAAGCCCTTTCAGAGAATTCTGTTCCGAAACAAGGAAGGAGAGATCCGAGATTTCGAGCTACAAACAGTTACCTTCGGGGTCAACTACTCGCTATTCGAGTCCTGCAACAGCTTGCAGATGATGTACAAGGGCGATTTCCAAAATCCAGCCAGATCATTAGACATGATATGTACTTCGACGACGTTCTGGCAGGGGCCAACTCCGTACAAGAAGCTCAACTGTCCATCCAAGAGCTGCAGGCAGCTCTGGGCTCTGCCGGTTTCCCACTGAGGAAGTGGACTGCCAACCAAAGGAGCATCCTAAAGCACATTCCTGCTGAGCACCTCCTCCACAGTGAGTTCCTCGACATCGATGCCGAAAGCACGACGAAAACGCTCGGTATGGATGGCTATCTTCGACGAGTTCTATTTTATCCCGCCAGGGATAGAACTCTAACCTTCTTATACAAAACGCGAAGTTTTTTCCCAAATCGCCAAATTATTTGATCCTGCCGGATGGCTAGCGCCTTTTATCATCCGTTCCAAAATCTTTATGCAGGAGATTTGGTTGCAAGAGTTGGGCTGGGATGAAAGGATTCCCAGCGAAATGATTCAGAAGTGGCGAACTTTTCTTCAAGAATATACCGACCTCAACAAGATCCGTGTTCCGATGGGTCGGGTATCAAGCAGAGGTCAAGGTTGAACACCACGGGTTTTGCGATGCGTCTCAAAAAGCATATGGAGCGGCTATTTACGTACGGGTCGAGATCGGTTCCAAGATATTGACGTCGCTCCTTACAGCCAAGCCCCGAGTAGCTCCGGTCAAAACCGTCTTACTTCCAAGGCTAGAACTCTGCGGTGCCGTGCTGTTAATCGAAATGGTGACGCAATACTTCCAAATATGCCGACAGCCAGTTCCGAAATTAACTGCTGGACCGACTGGCTTGGTTAAAGAAGCCAGCTTGCCACTGGACCACGTTTGTGGCCAACAGAGTGGCCAAGATAACTCTGGTAACATCTGTCGACAGTTGGGCACACGTTCGTTCCGAACAGAATTCCGCTGACTTAGCCAGTTGAGGCGTGTCTTTGCAAGAGCTAGCTGGCATTCAACTTTGGTGGCAAGGACCAGAGTGGCTACAAGGCCCAAGAGATCTATTGCCTGCGCAAAGCTACGCTCATCCAACAACCGACCTAGAGCAGCGTGCAGTAAAGGGTTATTTTAGTCAAAAGCCCTCCGACGATTTTCTAGACCGTTTTTCCAAGCTAGATAAAGCACTGCGCGTCCTGGCGTATATTCTACGGTTCCTAAAACGCTGCCGCAAGAGCCCGATCCCGGCCGATTTACGTCCCACAAGCGGTGAAATACGCGATGCGGAAAGAGCTTTAATCTCAATTGCGCAGAGTGTAGCATACGCCCAGGAGCGTCGGTATTTGGAGGATAAACGCCCCCTGGCAGTTTCAAATCCTATCCAGAACCTATTTCCTTTTCTGGACCAACATGGCCTATTAAGGGCATGTGGTCGCTTCACTGCCTCCAAAACTCTACAATACGATGAGCGCCATCCCATAATTCTTCCCTACACATGTAGACTATCTCGCCTTTTGGTCCAATTTCCCCACCAGATCACTCTTCATGGCGGCAACCAATTAGTTGTGCGCCTAATCCGATCCAAGTATTGGATTCCTAAAATCAAGAATCTGGTGAAAGCTGTGGTGAATTCGTGTAAGATCTGCACGATTCACAAGAAGAAACTACAGACACAGCACATGGGTGATCTTCCGACAGACCGAGTCTCGTTTTCAAGGGCGTTCACGTACACAGGCATTGATTATGCCGGCCCTTTTGAGATCAAGAATTATACAGGGAGAGCGTGTCTCATTACGAAGGGATATGTTTGTGTGTTTCTCTACCAAGGCTATTCATTTGGAACCCACCTGCGATCTCACAACCGAGAAATTCCGCGCGGCCTTTGCTCGTTTTGTAGCTAGGCGCGGGTGTCCGCAGCGGGTCCATTCGGATAATGGCAAAACCTTTGTGGGTGCAGCAACTCTGCTTTTTCGAGACTTCTTAGAAGCCATGAAGGAGTCCGTGACGGATGCATATAGCCATCAGGGAGTAGTGTGGCGGTTTATCCCCCCAGGTTCTCCGCATATGGCAGGTCTGTGGGAAGCTGCTGTTAAAAGTTTTAAAACGCTTTTCTATAAGTCCACCGCTTCCCGCAAATACACGTTTGAAGAACTTGCCACACTTCTGGCAAATATTGAAGCTTGCCTTAATTCCTGGCCGCTTTCCCCGATGTCCGAAGATCCAACGGACTTTCTTGCACTCACGCCAGGCCATTTTCTTATTGGCGGGCCGTTGCTTTCCACGGCTGAGCCCGAAATAAAAGGCGAGGCCAAGTCGATTTTAAATCGATGGCAACATTAGAAGGCTCAAAATCAGCAGTTTAGTGCACGATGGAATGAAGAGTATCTTAAAGAACTCCACAAGAGCCACAAATGGCAATTCCCAACTAAAAATCTTCAGATCGACGATATAGTGGTCGTCAAGGAAGATAATCTGCCATCGAACGACTGGCGGCTCGGCAGAATTGTATCTGTTTTCCCAGGAGCCGATAGCCGAGTTCGAGTTGTCGAAATCCGTACTTCTTGCGGGACAATCAAACGTCCAGTCCATTAAGTGATCCTCCTTCCTAACGAGCTTACGGATTCCTCCGGCTCCAAGGAGTAATTTTATATTCGCTTTCCGAGCTCCTACTGAGTCATTTGTATCCTTTCTTATTCCCGCAGATTAACTCTTACTCAATATGGTTCCTCGGCCACGTTCCGCCCAAACTTTGGATAGCAGACATTCCCGAGGTACGAATTCCTACCGCTGCCGAGTCTGCCGGGGAATCCATCCTCTTCGGAAATGCGGTTTCTGAGGCTAAGTTCCGAGAAGCGTCTCCGGGCAGTACTTATAAACAAGGACTGCTCAAATTGCTTGGCTCACCAGTACTCGATGGGACGTGCCTCAGCGAAGGTGGCTGCAAGAAGTGTGGAGAAGCCCATCACACACTTCTGCATCTGCACGAGAAGGTAACTTCACCACGGTCGTCGCGATCTTCCCGCCAGTCATCGCCAACTCCACCACGCTCGTCACGCACGCTGCGTCGGTAGTCGGTGCCTCATCGGCAACCTCCGATGTTGGTCTCGAGGACTCCGTCGCCCACACCGGCATCCAGGACGCCTCGCGACTCGTCCCCCGCTGTCACGGCTTTGCGTCAACTGCAGAGCATCCACATCCTGCCGACAGCCGTCGTGGTGCTTGACTCCGGGAAGACCACCTACGAGACGGCTGCAATGATCGACCCGTGCATGCCCGTGAGCAGCATCGACCGATCTTTTGCGACCGCTTTCCGGCTTGTCAAAATACAAGTCGGGGACGATGTTTGCGCCAGAAGGGCGCTTAGTGCTGGGAGGCAGGGTGGTAAGCGCGCGAGCGCTTCCCACCTCTCTCTTGCTCACCTCTCTCGCTCTTCATTTCTTTCGCCCTCCTTCGGCCCTTGGTAGTTACAACTTCGGAACTCTCCAAAACATATAATTCCACCGCAGCTATGTCGCGATTAGATTTAAGTTAAGTTCTAATTTACTAGCAGCCAAAGAAGGCCGAATAAATAGTAAATTGTGTTTTCGATTCCTGCCGCCTATTTAATTCATTTGTTCGAGCCCCTTCTGCTGCCCTTCTACGTGGGACTCACTCTACGACTTTTTCTACCACCTATATCAACCTTCAGAGAACTACTTCCCTGGAAAAGAGTTGTCTTCCAATCCGCCCGAGAAGAACTCTACTTGGCTTTTCAATCCGCCCACTCCATTTCAGTTATAAATAAATAAGCATGCATTAGCGGACGTGTTCTGAAAATTTGAGTAAAATAGGATGATTAACAAGGAAGTTATTAAGCAATAAAGTTCCTGTGTATGCTTCTTCTTCTTCTTGATAGAGAAAGGGAGAGAGAGAGAGAGAAGTTGAGAGTGCCAGTAAGTGNAGTGTTGCTTAACATGTTCCTAGCAACATTTGTTTTTGTGGTGTGTTGCTCAACATGTTCCTAGCAACATTTGTCTGTTTTGAGTGTTGTTCAATATGTTTCTAGCAACATTTGTCTGTTTTGAGTGTTGCTCAACAATTTTCTAGTAACATTTTCCTTCATTTGTCAAAATTTTCTTTTTTCCATGTTCATGTTCTATTTAATTTTACCCACAATGTTTTGGGTACCGGGTATCTCAAAGTCGGTCACACTCGACTGTAGCTTTCCCACTTGTTAAGCTATACGTCTGACATTTTCAACATATTTGTATACCCTTGCAGGGCATTATAATTTTGATCAGAAGTGTCCAACGCAGTGAAGGAAGCATCTCCGATGCTTAATATATATAGTGACGTATCTGCACTGCGACTTCTCAACGTCCACCAGTTCAAAGAACGAAACCGTTCACAAACAAACAGAATCACCAATTTCGGCTTTGATTGAAAAACGTTACAGAAGCTTGAGATCCCGCAATCCAAACAAATAAAAAAAATTGATTAAGTTCAAACGTCAACAATGAAGTAATTCCATAAAAAGTCGAAAATCCAATATGTTCGCAAAATCTAATAAGACCGAGATATGTAAACTTAAACAAAAAAGTGACGATCACATCATCCCCATGCGATTGCGTCACCTAATGCACTAACTGTAAATTCTAAGACGCAAACCGAGGTTTCATGCTAACCAATTCTGTAACATACAGTTAGTCTTCTTCCAGAATTCTAATAAAGAATAATAAAAAATAAAAAAAATAATAAAAATCTCCTGATTTTTATTCGGGAGAGGAACGACTATTTACATGAGTCGTAGGATCTCTTTGAAAAATATCCTTGCAAAAAATATTGAAGTCGGGAGCTTACTGATCAATTAAAAGGATATTTCTAAACTACTAGGATATCCAGATCAGCGCGTGGTATTGCCCACAAGTAAGCAATTTATTCGACTAGCTCGGAAGTGCAAATAAGAGATCCTTAAAAGAACCTAAGTGCAAATTAAAGGCACAAAAAAAATATAATAATAAATTAAATTTCAATCGACTACTGAATAAATCCAATTCGGTCAGTGATTAAGTTGAGTGAAATTTAATAAAATGGCCCAACAACCACCAGCTCAAGTACAAATACCAGCTCAAGGGCAACCACAAATTGGTGTGGCACCCAACTCATTGACGGAGCAAAACTTTAATCAGCTTTTGGCCCAGATCCGGAATATTCCAATGTTTGAAGGCGATCCATCTACCCTAGGAACGTTTGTCAGAAGAGTTAACTACCTTTTGTGTCTGTATTTTACAACCAATGATCGACAGACAAGCGTTATATTTGGAGCAATTGAACTTCAAATCACCGGTGATGCTCAGAGGATTCTGCAAGTTCTACAAGTCAACAACTGGCCAGCTCTTAGAGCAGCCCTAATCGACGAGTACAAAACGCAAATCCCTGTGGAGGAACTATTAAGACTATTATTCAATACTAATTTTCAAGGTAACCTAAGAAAATGTTGTAATGAGATTGAGCTTAAACAATTAGTTATAAATAACAAATTAGAACTTGAGGGAAATCCAAATGAATTAATATTGTACACAGAAGCAATGTTTAGGACTACAAAAAACCTAATACAACTAAAATTACCTGACAGAATTTTTATGACATTAGCAAGAAGCGATATTTCAACAGTACTTAAACTAAAACAAGCGGCTCAGCAAGAAGGGCTATACGAAGAAAATGAAAATTTAAAACATTATAATCAGGCAGGCTCCGGTTTTCACTTTCACAAGATTCTCTCGTTTTCGTTTTCGAAAACGAAAAATCGGTGCTCCCGTTTTCACTTTCACAAGATTTTTTCGTTTTCAAAAACGGGCAAGTTTGTCTTGTCGAAATGAAAAGTAAATGCCTTTTTCTACATCAAATCGGTTCTTAATTGCGAAAGGAAAAAAATAGTTGACTCCTTGGTCTATTAATGTTCATTTCACACCATCAGTATATTAATCTAATTCGTATTTACTTTTTAAATAATTATTTTCTGACCCCACCTCGAATTTGGGAACAAAACATTTGCCGTCGGCAACAACATCTTTCGTTTTGGTTGCCAGTGCTGCCGTACTGTTGATGGAACAAATCAATCTGGTCGAAATCCTTCTAAACTTAAAAGGTGGTCATTAATAATGTTCAAGGAGGATAAAATATGGTTTAATAAAAAAAAACAGTTTATTTTAATGGTTAAATTGAATTTTTACCAATAAAAAAAGGTATAAAAGACATATCATCAAAGGGTGGCAGCCCTCTTGGACCGATAAATAAACAATTGCTGCCTTTATTTGGCTTTAGAACAAACAATTAAAAAGAGTAAAGGCATTTAAGCATTCCTTATACTTCTCAAAACATCCAAGTCATCTGTTTGAGCAATAAAAACCATTAAATATTTCGATAACAAAACGATGACAAAAAGTTTGTGAAAACCGGAGCACCTAAAAACGAAAACGTACGTTTTTGGTCTAAAACGAAAACGAAAAATAAAAGTGAAAACCGGAGCACGCCTGAATATCAATCTTAATAAAATTCAAAAGCAACAACAAACAAATTATACACGTAACCCTTACCCTTACACTAATTTGTACAACACCCAACAATTTAATCCAGGCCCAGCTCTTTCAATTCACCCAATCAACCCCAAAGAATGGTTCCACAAAATTATACGTTCCAATCGAATAACAGAAATAATACTTTTGAACAAAATAGGGGAAGTTACCAAGAGTTTCGAAAAAATGTAATTCAGGGACAGCAAAATAATACAATGAATCAAAGCCAACAGCCAAGTGGACGATCGGGCTCAGTACCCAACCAACCACAAAAGAGAATCAGAGAAAGTAATAGTGGACAATCAAGAATGCAAGTAGACGAAAATTATCAACAAAATAAAGAGTAAAAAGAAGATGACGAAGAAGAAGATAAAAAACTTTCCAATGCAAGCCTTGGACCAATTACATACATAGAAATAACTATAAATAATCAAAATTATCGTTGCCTCGTCGATACAGGTTCATCAATTAACTTAATGACAACAAATTTTCTTAACGGGAGCATACGTAAAGATCCGACAATTGTACGCACTATGACAGGTCATTATGAACTAAATTAATTTGTAAAAGTTGCAGTTTATTTACTCAAGAACAAATATTTTATATTCACGACTTTTCTTCCAAGTATGACATACTACTAGGACGAAAGTAAATATTGATTATTTAAATAATCGCACTTCTATTAGTGGGCGCATTTTTACACAAAACATTCACAAAAACATTAGATTGAAAAATCCAACACAAATAAATGATTTTGAGGCATTGCTAAAATCAAAAAATTATACTGATGAAATAAATTATGCTGTTCAAAATGAATTAGCAGAGGGAAAAAATTATCGTTTAGAACACTTAAATAAAGAAGAAAATGTTAAATTATTAAAATTAATTGACCAATATAAATGCATTCAATATCGTGATGGTGAAAAATTGACCTTTACAAATGTTGTTAACCATGAAATAAAAACTCGTCATGAAAATCCAATTTATAAAAAACCGTATGGATATCCTTTTTCATTTGAAAAAGAAGTTGAGTCTCAAATACAGGATATGTTAAAGCAAGAAATAATTAGGCACAGCCAATCACCTTATTGCAGTCCATTGTGGATAGTACCAAAAAAGCAAGATGCTTCAGGTAAACAAAAATTTAGGCTTGTAGTAGACTATAGGGGCTTAAATGAGATCACTATTAGTGATAAATTGGACGATATATGGACGAAATACTAGGCAAGCTAGGACGGTGCCAATATTTTACCACCATTGATTTGGCTAAAGGTTTCCACCAGATCGAAATGGACCAAAATTCCATTAACAATACAGCGTTTTCCACAAAGTACGGACACTACGAGTACACACGAATGCCATTTGGATTAAAAAATGCACCTGCAACCTTCAGAGATGCATGAACAATGTCCTTCGTGAATTAATAAACAAGCATTGCCTTGTATACTTGGACGATATAATTGTTTTCTCTACGTCTCTTGACGAA
>VNKF01000897.1:0-50840 GCA_008044355.1 Drosophila lacteicornis
GCCTTTTTGACTGGCCAAAACGTCGAATTGATGGGTCATCCGCCGTACAGTCCTGACTTGGCACCAAATGACTTCTTTTTATTCCCTCACATCAAGAAGAAAATGCGTGGTCAACGATTTTCGTCGCCAGAAGATGCTGTTGAAGCATTCAAAAACCATGTTTTTGAGGTGTGTCAATCAGAGTGGAAAAAGTGCTTCGAAAATTGGTTTGAGCGCATGCAAAAGTGTGTAAATCTTGATGGAGAATATTTTGAAAAACAATAAAACTATTTTCCTTAATAAATATTCGTATTTTCATTATTAGGCCAGAAATATATGTAGCAGCCCACGTAGTGATTACTTGGTAAGTCTCTTAATTTCCGTTTAGAAACTTAATTAAGCTGTCCCATGAACTTATTCAAAACATTAATTACAGAGGTGACGGCGCAAAAAATATGTTAAGTGAGTTGAACTCCGCTTAATTAAGACCTCTGCGATGTCAGGTTCCATTAAAACATTTATCTAAACATTTAAAAATTGTTCAAGTGAGTTGAATTCTAATTAATTGGGTCCTTTGCAAAGTCAGGCTTCTCTTAGGCCTTTAAATAAATTTTTAAAATATTTAAAGAGAGTTGAACTATAATTAATTGGGACCTTTGCTAAGTCAGGCTTCTCTTAAACCTTTATTTAATTTTTTTAAATACTTAAAGTAAGTTGAACTCTAATTAATTGCGACATTTGCCAAGTCAGGCTTCTCTTAAATCATTATTTTGGTAACGAAAACAATTTCAAAACAGAGAGAGAATTCTTATAAATTTCCATAAATTTTTCATGAATATATAAAGTGCGAAAAAATTCTTATTAATTTCCATTTCGACCACAGCGATGTGAGGCTTCTCTTAAACATTGATTTAATTATTTAAAAGTATTTAAAGTGACTTGAAATCTAGTTAATTAAGACTTTTGCGCAGTAAGGTTTTTTATAGAATATTTTAATATATTTAAAGTGAGCTGAATTCTTTTTAATTGAAACACTTGCCATATCAGGCTTCTGTTAAACAATTATTGTATTAGTTGTAGTTTATAGAAATCCTAAAATTTAATTCAGGTAATTTATAGCACCTCTTCTGGGTATAAAATCAGTAAGTCGAGGGCCGTGTGTCGGAGTGGGTGCAAAGTGTGTGTTTCGCAGGTATCGACTCGATTAAAACGGGAGCGGAGTGGGTACTGGGCAACAGTAGTCGGGGGCCGCGAGTGGTCGTAATATTATAAAAACAAATTCCGCTTTCGGCAAATATGAAAGTGGAAATGGCAAAGAATAAAAACAGCACAGTATAAATAATAAAGAGCCTGGCGATATGGCCAGAAGAGGGCCATAAACTGCGAACGGTTAGATAGATTAGGCCATGATTTGGTCTGTTGGTATGCCAGCGAATGTGTGTGCATGATTTACGGATTCGTTGAGATTTCGATTTCAACTTGGGTTCGGATTTCGACTCGGATTCGATTTCGGATTCGGATTGGGATTGCGATTGGGATTGGATTTCGATTGGATTGAATCGATAGCGTATCAGTTGGCATAGTGGAAAGGAGAGCTCTTTAGTCCGCATAAGCTCAACTCGTTGAGTGGCATTAGATGGGGATTGCGTATCCAAACACTCGACTCTTGGCCTCAGTCATCAGTCATCAGTCCTCAGGCATCTGCTATCGGCTATCAGCCGTCGGCTTTTGGCCTTTGAAGCGTCTCGCGGATGTCGCCAATTGCAATTACACTATTTACTCCTACACTGCAAATCAATCAGGTCTAAGCCCTGCACAAATTCCATGACTATGGAAGGCAATGCCTCAGCACTATCCCCCAGCTGGCAACCCTTCCTCCTCTGGCCACACACTGAACCCTTTTCCCAGCTGCTTATCGCTGCGGGGCAATAAATCAGAAGGCTATCTAAACTTTAGACTACAGCTTTTACCTTTTTCCTTTCGCTGATAAATGACATTTAATTGGTGGCCCAATGAGCCGACTGTTTTCACTTATTTTCGTGTACTTCGATTACCAAATTTCATTAATTGTGGCACTAAAAGAATTTGGGAAAGTATTAGGCTAACGTCAAGGGTCCCATGCTAAAAATGTAACTCTATATATAGGCCTGAGTGGGTTTGAGTTTTGGGTTCAAAGGTAGGTACTTGGATGACTCCCTTTGTTCGACTCGCGATATCGACGAGAATCGGTTTTATGGCTGTTATAGCTGATATCTACTCTGGTAGCTTTTATGGCTGTTCAAATTCGATATCGAAAATCGCAGTTTCTCATACTATCAGCAACGGGAATCGATCGGGGCAGTTCTAATTTCAATATTCAAACAACGAACGTGACAAATGCCAATGCCAAACTGGGGAAGGGTTCTGTTCGGTTCCGTTCCGCTCCTCTGCTGTCCCTCTGGAAATTGATTTTTCTTTGCCAAACATTCGGGCGATGATAAACCGAACTGGACGGGCAATCGAGGGCATAAATAACAACTCAAATGGGTAGAAATTGTGTAGAACAGACCGGAGTGGAACTGCACTTTCTTAATGTTGCACGAACTATGTCTGCCTGTGGTTGCGTTGGCCTTTGTTTACTTATCGGTCGCTCGCTTACTTTACGATGCATTTACTCTTTCGATTTTACAACTGGCCACAGAGGATATTGACATGTTTAGATGTCGTTATGTATTTACCTCGCATCGTAAATCATAACGCGTGTGCGGTGTACTATCTCCCGCTCTCTGGCAGCAGGGTTTTGTATCTACCAGATATCGGGGGTGTGGAGTAGATGTGGCTTTCTTTTCACTTTTTATTTGGCAGACTGTCTCTGTCTGGCCTGGATATCTTTACAATGCCCAATTTTCGTCTACTTGTGAGAAGTTGAAGAATATATGGCAGGCCACGACGAGTTGCCAATGATTACGACGTGCGTCATAAATATTTCATAAATATTGCTCTGATTTTCGTTGCGACAATTTGTTATTTATCAACAATGTACTTTGCGATCGCAGTCGTGAATGGTTCTATCGAGGGGAACTTTGAATACTCTGCAAATGATTTTAATAAATATAATGGTCAAGGAAAACATTTCTAAAAATGCAAGGTTTTATTAGGGGTAGATTACTTTTTTCGCGTGCTGAGAGACCAACCAGTGTCCCCTATCAATGTGCGGTATTACGTTCCTTTTGCTGAATTTAAAATCTCAAGGAACAAATAATATCTCACTTTTATATCTTTCCCAAAATATGAACATTTTTAAATGTTTTAAAAACTACATTAACCCCTTTTTACATCTCTTAAACTCTTACTATCATTACTCACTCTTCCAGCCAAACTATCTAATTTACAACACTCTAGGATCCAATCAGTTCTGGCTTGACAAATCCCAAGTTTCGCTATAACTCTTTCTGATAACACATATTCTTGACTAAACGTCATACTTGTTTGTCGACCGCGTAATTTATTCGATAGGATATTTCGATTGCCTGTTTAATTGATTCGAATCGCTGTTCAATTGTTTGGTGTGATTGAAAACGGCTCAACAACTTTATTATTGAATTTATATAAATGAATTCGGTGAACCATATATAAAAGGCAACTCAACAGCCCCCCGATAGGTGCTGCACGTAAATCATGAAGGTAATTTATGGTCCCTGCCTCGATTTCAGATGTCCAAGGCACCGTTCTGATTTTCGGGCTGATATCACTCGGAAAGTATGTATCTCTGAATCTGTTGCGTTCTGGGAATGAATCAATGCTGAACGGAGGTCTTGGCTCAACTAAATTGTGTACTGGACGCCATTTAACCTTTGAACTATTAGACTATTAGTCGGCTTTTAGTCTGGGTCCGGCCAATTTCCACAATTTAACTTAATTCGTGACTCACGACGGTTGGCGGTGTCAAAGTTCTATTTAGACGGCGAATCGACAGCGAGCATTATTAATTGAGTCATACGGCGGCGTTGGCGTATGACAAAAAATTAAGATCATCCGTGGATGGGTGTGGGTGGGGGTGTGTGGGTGTGGGCGGGCTAATGGGAAATCGAGACCAAATTTCCGACTGACCTTTTGGTGCAAGGTTGCGGAATTAATGGGTAAGAACTTAAGTTGGAAGGCGGCCATTGTTTGGGCTATGAAAACTTGGTATTAGTCATGTTCAGTTTTATTAAAAATATGAATGAAAGCATAAGCTATTTAATTGAATTGTAATTATTAAATGTATATAAATCTATTTATAAGTTATTATTTAAGTTTAACTTGAGTAATGGCAAGGTAAGTCAAATCTTTGAATACTTGATTGATTTATTTAATATTTTGGCAGTCAGAAAAATAAGGAAAACTAGGAATGTTGCGATTATAAATAAATTTTTATGAATAGTAATTTATTAACTTATTTTTTAAGTTTGTTTAAAGTAAAACTATCTTGATAAAGATAGGATAAAAAACATAATCACAGAAAAAAAACACCGAATCTTTTTTGATTCGAACTTTATAAATATAGCAAATTTTTACGATGTTAATTGTTGAATTTTTTTTTAAAAAGCAATCAAGTTTCGGCCTTTCCGTTTAAGCTCTAGAGATTTTCGTTATACAAAGATTCCCGGCTCCACCAGCCGGAGCAGGGGCCAATCAGTCACCGGAGAGACCCACGGAGTTCAGCCAATATATTGTCCCAACGAAAACTGAAAACCGAAAAAAATATTCCAACAAACAAAGCGAAATTCATTTTCGCCACAACGGGCGAGAGAGGAGGAAAGGCAAAGGGAAAATGGGGAAAAGCTGGGGAAAAGCGCTTGTCGCGGCAAACGGAATTGAAAATTCAGTGTGCGAATGTATCTGGGTGTGTGTTTTTCCGCATATCCATGTCTGTGCTGGAAGCGGCGGAGAGCTAAAAACATATCCGTTGGATACATGTAATGCCGGTAAATGAAATCCGCTTGTCGCTGCCTGGACGCCACTCAGTGTGTGTGTGTGTGAGTGGGGAAAAAGCGGTAGAAAGGCAGGAGAGAGAAGGAAAGAGGCACACACACAAGCACGATTCACAGCTGTTAAAATAGCTTGTTTCTAGCCAGTACTGGTAATTCTTAAGGACCAAGTTATGGGAAATATATAGTTTTCAGATTTTGGTATTTTTAACATATTTAAAAATAGATTTTTATCAACTGGAAAGCTTTATATTTAAATTGTACATCAACCAACGAGCAGCTATAGCTTAAATCCCCTGTTAGCACTTAGTGTAAACTATAGGCTAGCATTATATAAATAAATAAAAATAAATAAATTGTACCAATATGAGAATAAGAAAATATAACTATTTATTGCTCCAGAAAAAACTAGGGAATGGAAATCTCTAAAAAGGGTGATTACACCTATTTTGTAGGGAATTTGGGGGCTCAAACTAATTATTGCATACTTTTAGACACCTTTGAAAGGGATTTGAAATCCCTTTCTGGGGCATCCTAATTGTATTCATATATGTTATAATATATATTGAAATCCTGCAAAGAGATGGCAATGCTGAATAAAACAGATCTTTGCCTTGTACGTATTCTCGACGTCTTTATAAAACGTATCTGAATATATATTTTCGTTTAAAGATATAACACTTTTCTAGATATACTGAAATTCCTTGGACTACAAGGATATATACACTTTATCGCGATAGAAAAATATAGAAGATCGAGTGTGGTCCACAGTGGGCATCCCTGATGAGCCAGGCTCCCAAACCCAGACACACACACACTCAGGGAAGCTCTCATTCATTCATTCACTGGTCATATTTGAAATTCAACAGCGATGGCGATGACAACGGCGTCTGTGTGCCAACACTCGCACACACAGCCAGCCGTCCGTCCATCCGTGTGTGTGTGTATCTGGACGGAACTGGACGGGAGTGGACTGTGTATCTACAAGTTTGTCCATACGTAGCCCCGTATCCGTATCTGTGTATCTGTGGTACGGCTATGGATTTTTCAATCCCCGATATCCATTTGTCCGCCCCGTGTCCGCACCGAAGATTTGCACATTAAGCGCCGCACTCACACACTCTCAAACGGAATAATGAATATTCGTTCCTGCTCCCCGCCACAATTTTTGTTTTCCACGCTTCCACCGAACGGGGAACTTGGGCTTTTTTCCAATTAAACTGACACCGGGCAGCCTTTCGGGCTCCCACTTGGACATGGTCATCGCTGGCCATATTTTAAAATCGCACATTATTCAAATAGATTTTTTAAAAATTCCGGCACCGCCTCCTGACCCGCCGCCTCTTTGGGGGATTTGTCGCAGCTTGTTTCGAATCCGTGTTTCATGGTTTCGCTGGGTTTTTTATTGTACTTTTTTTAATTAACTCGCAGAGTATTAAATCTGACGGGGCGAGAGTTGATAGAATACAATCTATCCGAGTGTTTAAATTGACAAACGTTGAAATTGCCAGTATATTAAAATAGCGCAAAGATATTTTCAGTAAAGCATTTACTGGTCTTGTTAAGTTTTTTAAAAATATCAATGCCTAGGCACACTCCCACCAAGACATAGCTAAAAGTTATAGTTAAAGAAAATTCTAATTAGAAAATAACAATTAACAAATATCTTCGCATATTGTCATTGCTTATCAAAGAATCTTATAATTTTAATTCTAAAATATGTAATAATATTGGGACATGTAATAATATTGGGATTTTAAGGAAATGGCTGTATTATTATCAAAGAATCCGAAGTAAAAAGTCAGATTTAATATTTTCCAAACACACAGAAATACTTTCAAAATATATTTTTATATTTAATTTATAGATGAAAATCTATAAATGTACTCTGGGGTGTTGAAACGTTGCCTCATGAGCTTTGTATTAGATCAAATTTACAATTCAGAAACTTTTTGTACAAGAATTCGATTTGCTAACTCTGTTCAAAAAAACTAGTTTATATATTTCGTTTAGCTTCTAATTTAGCTTCTAATTTCGCTAATATACCCATACAAATTAACTATAAAGCTATATGAATTAGGTTTTCATAGTATACATCATTACTCACTTAGTTTTGGTGATATACAAAATTATTTTACATTTAAAAGCTATTAAAGAAAGTAGTCACGATTACAATTAAATTCGACCTTATTTAGGTAATATTAGAAAGGCCCAAATGGCTAACATCAAATGCAAATTAATGTAAAAGAAAGTAATCACAATTTTTGATAAAATAAAAATTGGCTATGTTCTTTGCACTTTTTACGTACATACAACTTTAGCCAGTCTTTTGATTAACATAATTGATATAAAACCTAATCTGATATTTAAATTTCCATTATAGATTTGTCCCATTTGGTCAAATTATATTATATTCCATTTAAAATAAAAATAAAACAAGTCTTAAAAAGCATATTCACGATTTAAAGAAGGGCGTATTCACAAGATTAGATAAAGTATTCATTTGCTTTAAAAATTAGATCTCGCGATTAAAGTTATTGATGCAAAATAAAACCATCTGATACTAATAAATTCCAAACTAATAAGAATGTCCCTATTTTTTTTATCGAATTAATTCACACACAGATAATATCTTTTAGAACACAAAATCTCGGCTTACCGTCGGAGTTGCGCTTCTTGGGCGTCACCGCTTTGAAGGCGGAGATGGGCGCGTACTCGTGCGGCGATGTCGAGGCCGTCGGCATCGGTGGCTGCGGCGGATTCTGGGCTGCCTGGTGCTGTTGCTGCTGCTGGTGGTGTCCCAGGGCCGCGTCCGCAGAGATCTGGATGCGCTGCTGGAGGAGTTGCGTGGGCGAGGGTATCGTGGCCATGGCCGTCAGGGCGCTGAGATCGCGCACCTGCAGCGAGGCGGAAGTGGAGGCGGAAGCGGAAGCGGCACCGGAACCGGAACCGGACGAGGCGGAATTGGAGGCCGAGGAGGACTGCTGCTGCTGGCTGGCGAGGAAGGGTCCGGGAAAGTCGGCCGCTATGGCCGGCTTGAAGTTGCCCAAACTGTAGTCGAGCGGCAGGTGGTGCTGGTGGGCGGGCGGCGCAGCGGGATGCAGCATATGCTGGCCGGAAGTGGCTTGCATTTTGGCCACGTCCATTTCGACACTATTTTTGTTTATTTATGTTTTTGTGGATTTCTATATATTTGGTAACTTAAGCTGCGGTCAGCTTGGCTTTGTTCTGGGGCTTTAGCACTGCAACCGAAAAATGGCGATTACGCGACGGCATGCGACTGCGGTTACGGTGGCGTATACGCAACGGTTTCCGTTCCGGAGAGAAGCGTTCACTGATTTAGAGCTCTGCTGCTGCGTGTGCTGCGTGTGCTGCTGCTGCTGCTGCTGCTACTGCTACTGCGAGTGCTGCTGCTTGGCGCATAACTGTTGGCTTCGGCGTCATCGAGCGGACTGAAACCGTAAAACCTAATCACGGATCCGTGGAACGCTGACGCCGGCGCCCGGCCGAGAGTGAATCTCTGCCGCTGAGCTTGGAAACCTCTGCTCTGGTGCTGCTGCGAGTGCTGCTGCTGCTGTTGCTGCTGCTGCTGCTGCTGCTGCACTTGACTTACGCAGAACTCTCGATACTCGTCTGTTGTGCCAAGTGTTGCGATTTTCGCCTAGATTTCGCAGCGACAGCGACGCCGGCAGCGGAGCCAGCGAGAAGAGCGGAGAGCGGAATGGCTCTCGTTGCTTTTAGTCCCGTTCGAAATCGGAGTGCTACCGACTTTACCGTTGCCAGCGAGCGTCTGAAAGCGACTGACGACGAGCGCGAGCTAGCGGCGTTCCGCTCAGCGGAAGTGCTCAGCCACCACCGTGCCGTGCCGAAGGGTGCGAGTGCGAGCGGGACGACGCGTGCTTCCAATTGGAATCGCGGCGACCGAGTGGAATCGGAACACTCACCACCATGGCTGCATGCGCCATCCCGCTCTCTTGGCCACGCCCCCTTCCAGCTTGTCGCGGGTAATCTGGCTTTTTTGGTAGCTTGTTGTTGGTATTTTTAGTGCGCATACCGCTTTGATTCGTTCAAATCAATGCCACCGCCGCCCGAACAAAGGGGAGATGGTTTGGCAGGTAGCAGGTGGCAGGTGGGGGTGGTGCGTGGTGCGCGGTGCGTGTGCTGGGCGCGTGTTTGCCGGCCTTTGGTTTACCTGCCCTGCTCTGGGGGCGGGCTTAGCCTTAGCCGCGACTATTTCTGGCTGGCTTAGCTTGGCCGCCATCGATTTGGTAATCGGCATTGTCAGTGGCACTTGAGGGGCCCTCGCCATTTAATTTCGAATTTCGAGTGCTGCCCCGTCAGCAGTCAAGGTGCTTGAGTGTCCACCACCACCAGCAGAAGCTTCGTTTGCTGGCACTTGGCTCCGCTCCCCAATGTCTTTTAACTTTTGGCACTTGCGATTGGTTTTCCGGACTTAACTTTGAATGATTTCTGCATTTGCCAAGCTTTCTTCGGGTTAAGTGATTTTCACGAAGCTCAGTTCAGCCTTAAGAAAAAGGGAGTGTCTAAAATTTGATAAATTATGTGATAGAGCTGGTCTTTTAATGATCATAGCATCATAACAATCATAACATTTTGATTTTAAGACATATCCATCCCCTTGGTTTTATAATGTAACGTTTAAAATTGTAACTTTTACCTTAAGGAATAAAGAACGCCAACTTAGACAAACCTTGCAGTATGCTCCAATCATCTCTATAAGAGCTATAAGATATCGGATAACTGCATACTTACATCTTGACGAAACTAAAAGTATACTTCTGAGTTCTCAAAAAATAAAGTCCATATTAACAACGTAGGGTTTTAAGTTGGCTATATATTCTTAAGGGAATAAATATGCCAGATCCAATGGTCTGGTGATGCTGATCAAGAATATACGAATCAATTTTTCCCCCACACATTTTTTTAACTTCTTGTCGTAAAAATATCGTTATACACTTACTTTATATGATCGGATATTGCTTTTTCATTGTGTTGCAATCCCTAATTGATACCAGGTTTCCAAATATATATGAAAACATGTTAATTTGATATTATATAAGATCAAAATACCATTGGAGGGCCTTTTAATTTTAATCGAAATTTGAAATGCAAAGAAAATTGCGTTTCTGACCCTTATTCTTGATCAGCACAATAGCTAAATATTCTTTTTAAAGTTGTGCAAGTCCATCTGTCAGCTTTGGTGACCTGTTCCTTGATATATTAGTCATTTTAGCCTCCTCTAGGTCCATAGTCAACCTGATTTCATTAACAGAAGTCGAGATTGTGGAATATTTTGTGCCAGTACATAAAGATCGTTTGTCTAAAGACAATTGCAGCAGGTTGTTTTTACTTTTATCGAGGAGATCATCAGTAAATTTTAACGCCGATCGGACTACAACCTTAAATGTGTGTGTCTCAGAATCTAGACTTCAGAATTGCTGTGTGTATTACAAACATATGTGTAGCTTCTTCTTGTAGAAATTTTCATATATGTATACTTACTTTATATGCTTTTACATTGTTTTGCAATCCATAATTATAATTGATACAAGATTTTCAAATTTATATAAAAACATGTTCCTCTGATATTATATAATATCAAAATACCCTTGGATGATATTTTAATTTTGATCGAAAGTTTGCAAAGCTAAGAAAAAATGGTACTTGGTTCTTTGATATCTTAGTAATATAAGCCAACTCTCGGTTCATAGTGAACCTGATTTCATCTACAGAGTACAAATGCGGCATGTTGCTTATGTTTTTGTTCGGTTTCACTCTTACCAACGATATCATCAGCAAACTTTGATGCCGATCGGACTTCAGCATTAAATGCGCCGATATACCAATGTGTCTGAAAATCTAGTGGTGAGAATTGCTGTGTACATTAACTTGGCCTCGCTTGATGTTGGAGACACAAGAGGGAATTTTCTTTTCCACTACCTCTTGTAAGCTTTTTCTTGACTTCACGTCCTTCATTCATACTCTCTGTATAAGTATATGTACTTATGATCATCGGGATATGTTTTTACTCATCTAAAATATGGTTAAACGGAGAAAATGAGCTACTACTTACATATATAAATAGGCGAACTCTGCTTTTAAGTAAAGATTGACACTTGTTAGCGACGATTTAATCTCAGGGTTTTCCAGTGGGAAATTTAAGAATTAAGAAAGCTTCTGTCGACTGTGATCGAATGCACTCAAAGTTTACTAATTATGTATATAAAATATTTATACATACATTTTCATTGACACTAACTTGTCCCTATAATTAAGATTAAAACTAAATATCTGGTGATACAAAGTATGTATTACAAACGATGTATGTATATATTAGAAGTTGGAATCAATGAAGTTATTTCACATGTATTTTCGAAACTTTAAATATTATTTTTATAGTGTCCTTAGTAATTAATAACATACAAAGTGCTACCGAAAAAGTGGCAAAACATTTTTATTTTAATTCATATTTTCCCCGCTGCTGTTCCCCCTTTCAGTGACGAAAAATACCAACACATCAAGTCTGAGATTTCCAAGAGATGTCCCGGAATGCAGCGGAAACTGGGTTCTCGATCGTGTCGCAGTTTCTAAGCTTGTGGGGATTTCTCGAGCAAAGCTTTATGTGAACCATAAATTGTACAATTTTGACAGGCATCTAATTTTTAAAAACTCATGCATTTAATTGCGACATTAAAAGCACAACTCTGGAAATAAATACGCCCTGGGTAATGGCAGATCTTTAAGTTTCCCCCAAAAAATAAAAAATAGTCTCCGGGACTCTGGTGGAGCGCACATGTCGCCTGTTGGTGCTCGGTGCTGCTGTTCCCCTCGAAGTTATGACAAATATTTACAAAACACACTGGGCTAATGTTCCCATTTCATCGGCGGCATAAATAAGTCTTATGAGCTCCCGTTTTTGTCGCCAGTTTTCGTCACAGATTTCAATATTTCTCCGCGTCCCAGATCCCAGCTTCGAATTATTTGTGTCACTTAGTTTTGGCATCGTACCGCCAACACATGGCAACGATTTAAAGAATTACACACTAAATTTAGTGCGGCGAGGTTGGGAGTGTGAACAAGTGGAGTTTGCTCCGCTCCCATTCCCTCCATTTGGAGCATTCTGACTCCCTCCCAGTCTGCCTTAGGTCCAATTAGAGAGCCAGGGCTATATGCAAATCTGGCTGTCATGTTGAGGGAGTGACGTGCCACCATTAAGAAGCCACGCAAAGTGTTAGAGGAGATGTATTGAGATGTTATCATCCAATAAAAGACCATGCACGCTTCGAAATTAAATGGATTTTGAAACCAATAATTGATCAGCTATAACCCTGAATGCTTTGCAGAGAAATACGGATGTTGTTTATACAGATAAAAAGTAAGTCACCGTGGTTACCTTCAACCCATTATTAAAAACAAATTAATATCTAAATTCCGATTAATTAATACACCACACAAATAGCTTATTATTATGAAACCTTAAAAGAATATTAAAGCCAGACATCGTATATGGTAGTCTGATAGCTTTAACCGCTTTTATATGAGAACGCTATCACAATGCACTCTCATTGCCATAGAACCCCAAACCCTCAAAGTGTAAGCAATCGTTTCAGAACAATTCGAATCGTTACGACTCGATTGGATTCTATATTGCCCGGTTGTAATCAAGAACCGAAATGAAATGAAGTTTTACAATGGATAATAAAATATATTTTTGACATGAATTTTCAATCAGAATTTTAATAACCCTTAATAATAACATGGCTATCAGTTATCAGCGCACACAAACGGTTATCAAAGTAATTTTCGTCTGTGCGTTTTATTTTCGTACACTGAAAAAATATAGGATATAAGCTATACATTTTCATACTTCGTCTTTATGATCCTACAGATTATTTATATAATTTATATATTGGATAATTAAATAAGGAAAGTTTTGTCAGAATTCGTAAGAATTTTCTTCTTTTATTAGAGACTGATCAGAAAACTGATTTATTATTTTATTTCAATTTGTATTCTTTGAGTTTCCAGCGAGTCGAAATTAAAGCTGCAAATAATTTTTTTTTAAGCTGTTTTAGATTTTTTTTTACAAGAAAGAGATAATTTCAAAGAGCTCTTCGCTTTAATAAAAGGTTAGGCCACAGATATATTCATTATTTTATTATTTATGCTCTAAATATTATATTAAGAGTATTATTGTTTACAGGAGCTACCATTTTCTTCAGTGCTCAAGCATAACTATAGGGAATCCAAGAGCAATGCAATTCCCTGGGACCCAACACCGTGCCCACCTCTAGCCAGGTAACTCACTCGCTTATGCCTATGCAGTCCCCATAGCCAGGGCATTCCGTAACGGAGGAAACCAAACCAAAACGAAAACGATACCGGCCAGCGATCCATCTATTACCTCTGTGTGGTGGCAATATTCCACCACCGAAGCTATAAATAATTTATTTATAGTTCTTACTCCACTCAGTGTTGCGGCGGTGTTATTGTTGATTTAGTGCCTCTTTATAGATCGATAGTCGTGGCCAGCACACTCGTGTGGGCTCCACTCGGCTCTGGTGCGGCCTCTGTGGCTGTGCCTCTGGATCGGGGATGCACAACCAGGACGACCTGGTGGTTGGGTTGGGTTGCCCGGTTGACCCTGCCTCCGGATCTGCCAGCTCTAGGTGGGCACTACCGGCTCTCTGGCTTTGAACCGTGAGTGGCTAGGGACTCCGGCATTCGGGGTGGCGGCCTTATCTTATCAGCGGAGCTGGGTCCGTTGGTGGGTCACAGATCGATTGCGCTTTCCGTTGATAGGCTCATAATTTAGCCTGGAGGCGGCAGATTGAAATAAAACTCCGGTTTTATAGCACTCCCCACCATCCCCACATAGTATGTCGGTGTAACTAGTTCTGCCTCGCACAGATCGGTGTAGAAAGCATGGTATTGTTTACAAATATTTATGATACTACGATTCACTCACCTCATCCAGCCGTTTTTATTGTAATTACCAAGAGCGAGCTCTTGGAGTCCTCAATGGTCTTGTGATTCATTATAGTTTCTACACTAAGAAAATAATATGTTGGACGTTTTCGAGTAATATTTGTTTTAATTCAGTTATTGGCAGTAAACTAGATATTAAAATAAAAAGGAAAAAATATGATTTTTTTTTTTTAATTAAGAAATAAATATTTCCTTAAACTCAAAAAATATGAAACATTAAACTCAAATAATGTTTCATATTTTTTGAGTAACGAAAACTGATTGTCCTGCAATATTGGGTATTAGGGATAAATATTTATTATTATTTTAAAACCCGTCGCACATTTTTTACTGTGAAAGAAAGCTGTCCTGATCTGCACCTCTATTGATCACTATTTGTATAATTTACAACATGTAAACGCGGCTCAGTCGACGTATAACCAAACAAGCACTGAGCAAATAGATTGGGCCAGATAAAGGAATGAGAGAATGAGTTTTTGTGGCGACAGGGAGTCTACCGGGTTAGTGCTCGCTTTTTATTGATAAGTTGTAATTATGTTTACGACTCACGTCTGTTTGCCGGGGCTACCATTACCTACGGTTAAAGATAAACCCTTAGATATATAAGTCATTACTGCCTCAACGGTCATCGATCTGCGGAAGATAGCTATTCCGGAGTGAGAGATCGGTGAGAATAAAAAATACAGGAATTTCTCCATCTCTGTCAAAAATTTATAAAACCATTAAAAAAATATGTTATGATAAAAGAATGTTGGCAAAAGTGATATTTTTAAAACTGATAAATTAATATTTTATATTTAAAGTAATTCTTTTTTATAATTTTACGTTAACCAACCAATTTAATGGCTATGAAACGAAGGGAATAGCAGGATTAACAAACATAACATTGCAATATAACAGTAAGAAGTGTTTTAGAAATAACTAAACATTTATTGACGATTATTTGAAAATGGTTTTTGATGTCTGTGCAATTTGTGAATGTATATTAGTGTATTTATTAGAAAATTTATTGCAATCTATATATTTCTTCAAAGTTAAAATATCATATTATTAGAGAGTATAAAAAATACGAATACGCAACTTTTAATCTTGGGATAAATTATAGATTTCGAAAAATAATAAAACACTGATAACAAATGAAGAATTTTTAAAAGTATTATATTATTACAGTCTTTGGAAAGGTAAGTAAGTTTTAGAGACCATAGGTTAATATATGGGTTCAGACCAAGGGATCGATACCTTTATATTTCTAAGATAATTGTACTGAAATGTGAGATCTACGTTAAATTTGTATGAAATATATGAAAAGCTCATTTTCCTTGACTTCATGGGTGACTTATATTTAATATTTATATTATTTTACAATCCTCTGGCTCTATTTTAACCAAAAGCTTATACAACGATTTCTAAGTCAGACCTAGATCTCCAAGCCGACCAAGATGGAATAATACAAGTAAGAATCTGTACCTATCTACCTCTACCTAGATAAAAGCAGTACTTAAACCTTCTTTACCTCAATTAAGAACCCATTTCGGGACTGGCTTTAGCTTTAACCATTTGTTAATGCAAAATGCTCCAGTTCTGGTGCCCCAGTTTTGGTGTGTTTTTAAATAAAATAGCGCTTGTTTTTCTAGCCGCCCAAGAATAACAATGGCCGGGATGCGGGATATTTAATAGAAATACGCACTAAAAGCAGAACCGACAGAGGCGGGAGACGGAGAAAGAACAACATTGTCCAAAAGCTAATTACCAAACAAACGTACCCCGCTCGAATCGATTGATTTTCCAATAGAGTCCAGATAAGCAACCATTTGCCGCGATAAAGATTTGTTATCACTGAAAACAGAGGCGCAATCGCAGTCACCATGCGCAGTGGCGAGTCGACGGCGATTGGATTGCCCCGCCGCCGAGTGGGAGGAGCTGCCCCTCGGTGAACCCCCCATTGGTGGCTCCTCGGAGGGGTCTCGTGTGTGCGGAAGGAGCGCCGGTATATGCCGAAAAAGAGCAGGCACTCTCCGGCGAGATAGGCGCTTCGAGAGTTGCCATGTTGTGGGCGGGGCCTCGGC
Source organism: Drosophila lacteicornis (assembly GCA_008044355.1). NCBI lineage: Eukaryota > Metazoa > Arthropoda > Insecta > Diptera > Drosophilidae > Drosophila > Drosophila lacteicornis. The sequence goes on from VNKF01000897.1 coordinate 16,004, forward strand.
GGGCAAATCAAGGTAAAACAAATACAAATCGAACGAAAATATTTGCTCGCTTTCTGCTTTATTTGTTTAAGCCAACCGAAAAAATACATAGACCCATACATACGGGATGCCGGCATCTCTCCCGCTCTTGGCACCCCTTTTCAGGGGACTCTCGCTCTGGCTGGCTGAGCTTTTAAATAATTAAATAGTGATTTTAATGTAAACATTTTAGGTGCTTTTGCACCGGTTCGGAAATCCCAAAAGCAATCAATGGAGAGTGAAAATTCCAGGCATTGACAGTGTCATTTAAAACAAAATAAAGGATATATTTGCCCATGAATTTCGATTATATTTTATTATGCGATTTCATCAGTAAATACACTGTTTTAGTTTTAATTTAGGGTCATATTAAACATTTTGTTCTTGCGTAATTATCTTTGTTAAATTCGAGTAAGGTATCTTCCGGTTTTAGCCTTAAAATAACTTCAAAAGCTTAATTTCGAATTTAAGATAAGTTATTATGAGCCAAACATAATTATAACTTCCCACCAACTATTGACCTTCAAGTATCGGATTTCCTTTGAATACCAAATTGGTAATATTTTAAAACAAGATTTTTTAACACAGTATATTTGGTGTATATTATATTAATGATAATATTTTAAAACTAGGTTTCTTGTTACACATCATGTTTAAATGAAAATGGTTGGTTTAAGTCTTGCAGATAAGATTTATACCATTATTAAGTTATTAAAGTTATTAGACGACATTTGCTTGAAGTTTCACAGGACCTTTATAGGTTTACTTAGGATATTTGGTTTGCTATGGATATATTTATGTGATATCTTTTGGCTTTCACAAAAAATATTGTTATTTACTTAACACTCGCTGCATTGCTGTTTTATTAGGGAGACATTATAATTTGCTTGGCCTAAAAGGGAATAAAACTTTTAAAGATTACTTTTTGTATAGAAAAAGCTAATAAAATAAAATCAATAAGATTTTTAAAACCAATATTTTTAAAGGCCTTCAAAAAAGCAATCTTCATAAGAGTAATTTATGTGCTGTCTTGTTTTTTCTTTTATTGCTGAACTGTCCCTTTAACTATAGTTTTATCAGGCAACGGAAATTCTTTAATTATATGTTTCAAACATATTTAGTTGCTGATCAAGTCCCATCTTTTAGTGTAAATAGTTCAGTTATTGTGTTTTATATCATTTTGTAAAGAGCCGCTAGAATTTTGAAAGCTCTTTCGATCCTAGGCCTGAATGCAAATTAGCACAAACTACTATTAGATTATTTGATTCTATATTTAGACTCGAGTCGTCGTTGATTCCTGGCATTAATTGAACCGAGCAGCAGTCGCAATCCAGATAATTAACCAGTTCCATTTGCTGGAAGTGTCAATGCGGTTACTTGAAAAGCCAAGCAAAGCCAGCCAGCACCAAGTGCAGCTCCATTTCCCGCTGATCTCACGCCTCCGCGGGGAGTTCCTCGAGTACATCTGTATCTGTATCTGTATCTGGGGGTGCGGTGTGGAGTATACAAGTATCTCAACCTCAAACTGTGCGCTGCTCGGCTCGTTGTGTAATTAAGCGGACCGCAACAACAACACCCGCACAAAAGCCAAGCTGTTGATGATGTCATACGTGCATAGGCACTGACTGTTGGCAGCCACTGTTAGATGATCGGAGCACCCAAAGTGGGAATCCGAATTCATGTGCTCATTAATTTGTCCAGCCAACCAGCTCGCCGGAGCCGGAGCCCAGTGCGTGCCACGTCTCCTTCGCACAATGGGTGTAATGTATACACGTACTGCATCTGTAGTTGTATCTGTATCTCGTGGATAATTGTCTGGGCCGAGTATCTGTTGCGCTGCTTCTGCCCCCGGAATCTAGACAGTGCGGCCAATTTAGCCTGCTTTGGCAAATCAATTAAATTCAATTAATCCCCCAACACTCTTAATGGAACGTAATGAAAAGGGTGACATGACTGCGATGCGACTACAGATACGGAGCCCGATACAGCCATGCCAACGGCAACGGATACGACTACATGGCGTTCCGGACACCAATGCCCGGCCAGGCCGGACCGGATCGGACTGGAGATGGAGCCGAGCTGGGTTTGATTGAGGGAAAAAATCGCATGACTGAAACGATTTGAGCTGACACTGTTCACTACAAAAAACCTGTCAAGACAGAGCACAAAATCTTAATGGTAATTATTTGCCATTACTAAAGTATCCTTGAAATATATATTATTACTCACGTCCATGTATGCTATATTCATAAGTATATAGTTAATATATTTCTTGCAGTGCACTGCAGTTTCTTGTCGCATTTCTCCATCGATTCCCACAATTCCCCAAGCTGGGTCGCATTCGTTAATTGTGAAAAATATCGCTCTCCTTCTCGGGGGTTTTGATTCAACATCACTGCAAAAATGTTTCTCACGCTTCGGAGTTTGACATTTTCGAACTTTTGCATGATTTCAGAAACTTAATTGTTCTTAACTGTTTTATTTGCTTTTTTTTATGGCACTAAAAAAGAGGAAACAGACGAACAATTAGGGGCAAATGTCGTAAGTGTAATTCCAGCTCATAGAAATGGAGACAGTGTCGCAAATAATTATTACATAGCTTAAGATAAGTATTGTTTTCATAAAAATATGTAAGTCGATTGGACAAATTTTAGGTGCAATTGATTCGATCTTTTAAAAGCTTCTGATATTGATAGAATAACTTTTCAAGGATTTGTTTAACATTTGCTGTTGGCTAATTAGGTAATTTTGTTTTTTTCTATTCTATTCCTAATCTTATTTGTCCGGTACTGGAAAAACATCGAATTATTATTATTACTCAGATATCTCATGTACTCGCAGATTCTTTAGCTCATTAATTCTGAGAATTAATGGAAAAGTTAGTGATATTTAGATTTTACAGTAATAATAAAAAAAAACGCTAAGTGTCTTTAAAAATTCTTCAGTCTAAAATGCACAAGCTCCTTACAATGTGCAACTAGAAAACATATAAAAATAGGGACGAAACAGCAATTTTCTAACATAATCAGCATATTAAGATAAATCAGGGACTTCAAGGAGCATACATTGAATCGGGGTTTTAGATATCAATGTTTACAATAATATTTAACTTGAATTAAACGCATTTTTGTTGAAAAAAGCTTATTGAGGACATGATGCCAATCTGATTTAGACAAATTAAAATAAAACGCGACTTTATTTTAACGACTCAGATCTTGTCAAAGGCAAGCTGCAGGCCAGTGCCATCATCAGTAACAGATTTCTTCATTGTATTGATAAGGAGTAAAGGATTATATATTATATATAATAATGTTCGCTTACAAGCTGCAATTGGTATTACAATTGTTTTCAGAACAACTTCAGACCAATACTTTCCATTCCATATCAACTGTTCCGCTTCCAACTTTATTTCCAAGCCTCCAATTACAGGCCAATTGTCCCAAAACAGTCATTGGAACCGTTTAGGGGCAAAACAAAAATCTGATAATCCGAAAATTACCCACAACATAACAGCAGCAGCGGCACATGACGCCGGAAAAAGGGTTTGCCAGCCATTCTCGAGCGGAACAAAGCTTTAAAACAATTTACGGAAATCATGAATAAATTTTGCGGTTAAATTGTTGCATAAATATTGGCTCAAGTGAACGGAGCAGAAGGCGCACGTGGCGCAGCCCAACATACGGTAGCCCTATAATTATGGGATAATGTCTGAGTTCGATATGCCGCCGAAGGGGGTTGGCTCGGAACCGGGCTCGGAACTCGTCCACGGGATCAAAGGGTAAGTCTCGATTCCGGCAGCCTACGACGGCAAGGCAACAAGGCAACAAAAGGAACAATCAGCGCCGCAAGGCGTGATGTCCTTATCCGGTAGCTCTACCCCTTCCGTAATCGCCTTGCCCACGCCTCAGTTCACATGTGACAATATTATACAACAGCCAAGGGCTAATGGAAATGGAAATGGAAATGGAGCAGACTGTCGGACTGTCGGAAATGCAGAAAATTGAGCAGCGAACCTCGAAACTGGGTTAATCGGAAGGGGTAATTATTTTAATTAGAGCCAAAACGCTTCGCTTATGCAAAACTGTCACCTAATAATACCAGCTCGGCCAGGCCAGCTCGTTTATTCAGCGGTGCGATTAGTCCGCACCTTTTCTAGTGATTGTACGTTTAGCAGCAGTATTTATCCTCCAGCTCCAGCTCACAGTTCCATTTACAAGCTAAAGTAATTAAGCAAATTACTAAGGCCACGGGGAAACTTGAAAGCGAAGCGGAGGCCAGCGAAGCGCAGGACTCTGGACTGCACGGCGGCTTTGGGTTCGAGATGGTAACGTGATCGCCATGTACTTATTATCCGGCGTAGTATCTTACTGCAAAATAATCTTTAAAAATTGATTATATATTTTTAAAGAAATCATTTTCTTTAGAACTGAAAGCGGACATGGCTTCCCTTTTTCTTATTGCAAATAAATATTGTAAAATTAAAGGGTTTAACAGGTTAATAAATTGGTAAACACTGAAGGCTTTAACTAGGAATTCATTAACGAAAACTTGCAATATTTCCCAGATATCCTTGATATACTTTCCCATCTCTATCGCGCCAGTAAGCACAGTAACTCCTTCATTTTGTCAGCTCAGCCAGAGCTCCGTTTTCGAAATTCCCCAAAGAAATCAAGCTAAAAACTATTCACAGGTCAGACGATGAAGGAGTACCCACGCCCGATTTCCCCGTGTGTGTGAGCGGGGATGTATTGTATTTTATGTCCTGTTGTTGGTTGTGGTTTGTGGCACTCTGCTCGTATTTGCATATTATGTCATCAGCAGTCCATCAGTGGTGTTGTCTTCGGGGATTGTCAGCTGGTCAGTCCTCCTCGGAGAGGGTGCTGGGTGTAAGGTTCAGAGATTACCGTGTGCATTTCTCCAATTGGGCCACAGAGTGCATAACTAGTCATTAGAGTCACCTCTTCTGCTGACACAATAATTAAAAGCCAAAACACGCTTCGAAAGTCGTTAAGATAATAATAAGTTGCGAAGCCATTCATCAGCGTAACAAGGTTAGTAATGCTCACTAAAAGAGGACGACTCTGCTCACAGCTACTCAAAAATATATTCGCCTAATTAAACCCTTGGGCAGAAGATCAAACCAGAAGAGCAGTCTTCCAGGGTGGCGCCCTCTCCCGTTTCCCCAGTTTGATTTGTTTCAATTGAGCCGAGATCGCCGGAGAAATCTCCATTCGCAACACGCAACTCAGCAGCTGTAACTTCAAAGCGGAAAAGCCCCGATTCGGATCGTTTTATGACGGTGGCGTGACTTGTGGCCATCGGGCCATCTGGCCCGGAGATCCTTCATCCGTCCCTCCCAGATCTTGCCCTCCGAAGCCGCAGTTCGGTTCGAGACCGCTTGGAACCCATCGATGCGAGGGCGACTGTCGATGGCGATGACTGGCCTGATGTTGACCAATTAATTGTCATTAAGCGTATTTGAAGATTTTTAATTAAACCAAAATCTTCGGCTTAATTTAAATTGATCGCGCTGACTCGCAGCCGAAAATGTTTTCTCAATGACATTGCTGCAGAGTTATTCTGAGTTTGCTGAAGGCTATCAGGGAATGAATGACCCATTAGCCTGATCAGAGTGACTGGTATTTCATTTTATTTATTTTTGATATATATTTTTATCCATATTTTAATAATAAGTAATACATTAAATACTCACGGACTTAGAGCCGGCAATGATACCAAGATAATCATATATTTAAAAGTTATAAGGCTATGACACTGCATTAAAATCTTTCTTAATTAGGGTTTTCCTTAATAGCTTGAAAGTAACCATAGCTTTTTTTCTTAGTTCTAGCAAGACAACAATATGATACAAGCAATATGATACAAATTGTTTACCTTATAAGTCAGTGTGACCGTCACATTACAAAAACATCTAATATAGTTGTCTCTGGCAAGGTTCTTATAAAACCTCCAATTAATGAAAATGTTTATACAATGTTCTAGCCGCATTGGCAACTGTTTGATAATATTAAACTGTTTACTGTAACTTATCACGGATAAACATATGTATACATAAGATTTATGCTGTTATGACACGACATTAGCAAATGTTTGCTTAGTATAAACTTAATACTGTAACTTTACATAGATAAACATATATTTAAGAGTTATGCTTCTATGACAATGCTTATAATCTTAATTAATCATAAAGTTTTCATTATAATCTTGAAAGCAACGATATGGTTTTACCTGAGTGCGAACAAGATAACAAATATGACACTTTTAATACAAATGGTGTGACCGTAGTCGCCTTACATAAAGAATCTAAGCAAAACAATTCATATAGTTGTCACTTTCATGGTTATAATAGGAACTCTAATTAATGAAAATGTTAATACAATGTTCTAGCCGCATTAACAACTGATTGTTAATAGAATTTCTAATCGTCACACTTTTTTATAGATATTATCTGATTTTTTATTTTCTGACTAAATTTTTTAATGATTTTATTACTTTTTGTTGATTTTTTTGAATGTATAAATACAACAGTAATAAACTCCCTCACAGCTCTCACCCTCATGCCTCTATAAAGGCTCAAAAATATGCTACAAAAAATCCAAACCACATCGACTGAGGCCGTACTTTTTAAGCTCTACGCCCTCAACCACTCATTTATTCATTCATAATGGGGAACCAAGTCGAATTGAATTGTTTAGCTTTACGAAACCCATTCGAAATCAGCAACCGCAGTTTTGACACAAGAGGCGGTGCTGATGCCAGCAGATCCGGCAGAGACACCAACAAGTTGAATTTCAATTTTGAAGTGCCGATTATAACCATCTACTGGGGACGTGGGATGGGAGTGAGAGAGCTTGGAGTTAATTTCTTTTCGGCAATTTAGTGGTAATTTTTATGTGCGCCTTTTTGATTGGCGGTGCATTTCATGTTCAATGTGCGCTGACGGCTTTACGATCCGATTCGAGTCCCGTTCGCCGTTCGGCATTCGCCCGTTCCATTCATTATTATTTATTCTCGCAGCTCTTTCAGTTGTTTTGCTGTTGATTTCAGTTAATTTAGTGCGCAATTAGGAAGCACTAAGGTCTTTGTGTTCCATGCCGCGCTCGGAACTTTGCCCCCGCACTTGGCCATTCCACTCGCTCCCCGAACTTTCGGTTGAGCTAACCAGATATGGAGATAAAAAGGCGAAAAACAGCGGTGGGCCAGCCCAGCTCCAGCTTACTTACGGAACTTACGAAAGGTGTTAAGCTATCGTGATAACGCGCCTGCGATTACAGGCGAAACCAATTGATTGCCACCAATAGACCCGACCAGGGTCTACGCGTATATCCATCCTATCGGGGCACACAAGCACACTCGCACCTGAATGTTTGTCGAAGGCGGCTATAAGGCTATAAGGCAATCCGAACCATCACCTGACTCGACGCCAAACTTCTGCGGTTTTTAGGGTTTATCGGGGCGCAGCGCAAGTCTTTTATCATCGATTGCCGGCTGGTGGCTAGCTGGTGGTTGTTGAGGTGGCATGTGCACATAAAATCATAAATAAAAATCGTTTAACAAATCGTTTTGTGGCCATCGAGAACGCCTCTAATTGCCCAATGAATTGTTTGAAATGTACTCAAGGCGTTTTTTGGTTTCGAACGGATACAATGGGCAATGCGATAAAAAATTATGATCTTCCGTCAAATCGTTCGAGTGCTGTTAAACAATACTGCGGTTGTGAAACGCAAACTAGGCGGTACAAATCTTAAATCTCGAATTTATTAGCGTTTAAAAATATAATTTGTACTGAAGAATAAGTTGAGTCTAAAAGAAACTTAAGGGTAGCAAAATCACTAGAGTAAAAATATATTATTCAATGGAAAACATTTATGAATCCAGCCTTGGTTTATGAGATTTATGAGGATTTAATCGCAAAATCGATCATATAAATTATGAAGAATATAACAAAATTGTTTGAGAGTATGGGGATTGGATTATATTATATTAAATTTTATTTAAAATGCAAGTTCTTTTTTCGTTTTAAATAAAGAATTTCCTTCGAAACTTCTTTTAACTTTCAATCGTTTTCTATATACATATGTATATTTACATATTTATTAATTGATTCGCTATTCTAATAATGATATAAATAATATCCCAATAATATTTTTGCTTTAATATTGCTATTATTCAGTTTTAGCTGAAAACACTTCCATTCCGTTAATATGTTCTTATATTTCTCTACGAAATAAGTAATCTTTACTCAGCCATAGTTTTTATTACATCGATGTCTAATATAATGTGTTCCTTAATACTTTAGTCATATCTGTTCAGATTTTTCGATACAATTCAAATAACCAAATACCGAAAATACATTTTGCTTTGGATGTGAATTTTTATACCTTTCAGGACTCAATATTTAGACTCAACATAGATACATTACCTTATTTCTGCCACTCCCAGGCACCATTCAGTATGTTGACAGAGCTAATGTTTTATGTAAATATACCTTAAACTATCAAGTCCTCCATTTATTCCTGTAATTATTCATGTCATAAGGCAAACATAAAAAATACAAAACTAAGAAATGAAAACAAAGTGTACTTGAAATCCTGTTTGCATAAATGCGACGCTCGAGTGGGCAACACTTACGGACGAACGGGCGGACGTCCGGAAGTGTCCATGTGCCGGCGGAACGAAGCCATTACTTAATTATCACAACCACCTAGACACGGCGCGGCGGTTTGGCCAAATGCAAAACACAAAATATGAAATACAAAATACGAAAGGGTTTATATCGGGCGGCAGGCACAGCCGTAAAAAGTGAGCCACTCCCAAGGATGATGGCCGGCCGCCGATGGAACACACGCCGCTAATAAAATAATAAATATCCTGGACGGACGCTGCCTCCCCAAACCACTCACTCCGCGGGCACCACACGAAATTTGTGGAAGCGCAAACAATTTCATCAACGTAATACGGCTTAGAGGGGCATAAAGCACGAAGGAGTTGAGCCCGATGGAGCACGAATTGCCATATTTTATGCTCCACTCGCCCGTCTTTGTCAATTGAAATGCAATTTTCATAAAACACACACGTGTGTGCCGGTGTGAGCGACAAAAATGTCCCCTTGCGCAGCTTCCCCGCTTTTAAATCGATGGAAAAGTCACTGTCCTTCTCCTGCTGCCATTGGTTTTCCAACCAGTCCATGCCGTGTCCACCCCGGCTCTGGCATGTCGCACATAGTCGTCCCCAGCGGGGCACTTGCAAATGCGACCAAAGCACGTTCCGCAAAACTCTAATGACAGGCAAATAAATTTCGAAGAAAATATATTTCGAAAAATTTATCTGACGTGTCACGCGAGTGCCGAGGGCCAGCAGCCAGCAGCCAGCCATCAGGTATCAGATCCATGTCTCCTGGTGTGGCCTTTGGGTAGCAAAGTGGATTGTAGGACGTGCTTTAAAATATAAATAGAGATGTCATCTGTCGTTTTGAACCAATATTTTTGTTTGCTGAAAACTTTTTGATATGAAAAAATAATAGAGATTTGAGAAAATGCGTTAAATGGAAGTGAAGTCTTTTTGTGTATTTCATATTATTAAATAAGCAAGTTGCTGATCAAGTTTACTCGGAAAAAATCATTGCCTATATTGCAGCGCTGATTCCTTAATATAAGAAAATACCAAAATTCACAAAATTGGGCCACCAACTAGAAGTTAATGATTTATTGACTTTCATATTCTTATTAAAAAATTTATTGAAAATCATTATAGGCTGTTACACAATTAATACTAAGCAAGATAAATATTTGGCAAGTGGGGCCAATCGTTTTTACAGTGAAGAACACACGAAAATTCCTTTTCCCAAATGCCGGTGCTTAATAACTTGACATACAATATACACTCTATATAGTTTTAAATGAAAACAGGTCTATATTTCCCACTCATTCCTTAAAATATCAGGTTTTCCCCCGTTTTTGGTAGCAAATTTTTACAAAACATATTTTTGCCTATTATCAGGTATACACAAAAACTATTCAAAATGTCCTTTTATATAAATATCAGTTTTTAATTTAAGGTTTATATTATAAGGTAAAGAATATGTATTTAAATTTGATTCTTTGCAAATCCAAGCCTTCACCTTGTCTATTTGGTTTGAAACAAAGTACTTAGCTTATACTCTTGCATCTTCGACATTTGAAGTAACTTTGCAAAGCCGTTCTAGTCTATCCTCCAGAAATCCCCATCTGACCCATACCAATAAATACTCCATTCAAGTTGCCTCGAATGAGACCGCAACGCGTTTGGCTGCGGCCAACGCCAAGCAATAAGCAATTTTATTACCCATCCAGCGGAATATTTTATCACCGCCGAGTGCGACTGTCAAAGGCGGATGAGACTCTCCGAAAATGGAGGCAGGGCGATGCAAAGATGCCGGCGAACAGGAGGAGCCCCGAGTGGTTCCCCCGGGTATTCGAGTGCGACATAATGAATTACCTTTATTGACAACTTAATGTTTATCGGTGGGCCGGGTCGCAGTCGCATAAGGAGGTTGTCAGGTTAAGCGTGCTTAATGGCAGGTGGATAGGCTGTTGATGGTGATGATGATCACGTTGGTGCCTCTGCCGTGTTGTCCCCAAGCGATTGCCATCGATGCTTCTTTGCGGAATAATTTAGTGAGCCCGAAAGACAAGATGCTCGGCACTTCGCCTCCAATTGAAATCAACGGCAGTGCCGGTATCCTGATGAATTATTTAAGGACCATCGTCAGAGCCAACCATCAATTGGCGTTGACATCGCTGCCTTCCTTTATCCCGCACGCGATGTTCCCAAGGAGCTGCGCGCTGGCATTTTATGTCTATCAGCTTGATTAATTGAAAATGAGTTTATAATTAGCAGCCAAGTGACTGTAATTGACGTCATGTGGTGGAAATAATTTAGTCCTTTCGCCCCCGCCCAACGGGTTCTCAGATTCGATTCAGCCTTCACCGAGGCGTAGCCAAAAAATGAAAGCCAATTTGGGGGCGGAAAATTACAAAAGTATAGCTTGGGGCCAGGACTGCTGCCGAGTCGAGAACTTCTTTTTAACAAACTTCACATCAAAGACACTGGGAAGGTCGTGGGTGTGGCTTTTCAGCGTCTTTGAAGGCGGAGTTTGGATTGCGAATGCGGCGGAGATGGTGGCTCCGATACCTGAAATATTTTGTAGTCCTTGCCTTGACTTGATGCGGTTCCAATAGTCTAGTTAGCAAAAGGTCTATTTCCAGAACTCCGCTTGTGGCATTAAATTAATTAACCCTTCCGACTCGCGTGTTCAGCGGTTACGCTTCGTGCTTCCTTCCGCCTCATCCTTATTGGTATTTTTCTGGTCAAGCGAATGTTTGTGCAGCTCGGACAAAACATTTAACATATTTCAGAAAAAACAACGCGGGAGATCGCGAGCGCTTACACTTGAAAAATTATAGCTACAAAAAGAGGTTACTTTTTGGCTAATTAAGTCCCTAGAAAATTTATAACGACTTCATCTATAATATTATTATAAAGTTGTACATATTTTGGTTTCGTGAGTAAAAGGAGAAACAAAAACAATATTTTGCATCCAATGAAGAGATATAATTTTTCGAAACCTTTAATTAACTAATTGGATATGCCAAGTTTAGTTGTAACTTGGTTTTTGAGTAAAAAGTACTAGAAAAATGTACACATTTCATGTCAGAAATTTCTTATTTTGATTCTACTTCGTTTTACCAGATTTTAAAAAGTCAGGACACTAACATAGAGTTATATTTTGTTTGTAACTTTTAAAACCCACACTTACATAAATTTATAATGTCTTAATGAGTATTAAAGTTCAAGAAAAATAGAAAAATTCCTAATCATTTAAATTACATTATATTCCCTTCTTCTTTCGAGAACTTGCAAAGATTAAGGCAAGTTCTTGTAAGCCCTTACACCTGCATTTTTTAGTATTCAATGCATTTCTTTTTAAATATATTATCCTGTACCGTTTCAACCGGATCTTTTTGGAATTATAGTTAAACTTCCTTTTTTCTCCAGCTGTAACTGCGTATGTGTCGAAGGGAGTCCTTCGTGGGTGCGGTTCGCGCCAGACGGTGATGTGTGCGCGTACTGGGCGCGGTCGCATGTCGGCAGCTCCGGTGGCGAGTAGCGGCGGCAAATGCGCCAAATCACGTTCCGTCAACAAATATTGAGGTATTCTGCTTTAACCCATTTTTTTCTCGTATATTTTTTTCAGTCCTCAGTGTCGCTTGGCCACGCACAAATTAGCATGTCCACCGATAATTGTCCTTCCGTGGAGATGACCCGCTGAGATAACTTTCCATAGTTGTAACTGATTTCTGCGGCAGCTTTTTCCTCGGAGAATTTGATTTCGCCATTAGGATTTTATTGGAAAATCGCGTGTAGCTAATGAGGAAAACTGGCTTTTCTTTTCCTATGCCAATCGCAAGGCATAGCAACTGGATTTCTTTAACTCTAACGGAATGAATTACGTGGGCCAAACAAATTAAGACCGAAATAAACTGAAATTATTCGGGGAAATGCAAATATAAATGCGAAAAAAATGATATTTAATTATGGCCGTAGCCCTTCCGCCATTCACAGACTTGGCAGAGTCTGCTGCCAACTTTTCCATTTTCCTCCATTTTGAATAAATTTGCATTTCTCTTGAAGCGGCGCAACAATAAAAGCGAGCGGCAGCAGAAGGAACAACAATAATAAGGGGCAATTGAAAACTTTTGCATAAGTCGCGACCGAGCTAAGTGAGTTAAAAACTGAAGCGGAAGTTGCTTAACGTCTTTCCAAAAAGGCAAGGCAGATGGGCAGTGTTGCCAAGTTCACAGGGGGAAAAGTAGCTAAGACTTGGATTTAGCAGAAAAAAAATCGTTTATATTTTGTGAACGATTGAGGACGATTTTTGGCATATCCCCCAGGTAGTTATAGTTATGAAATCAATTAAAAAGCATAGTTTTGACGCCTAATTCGATGAATTTTAAGTTAACAATAATTTATTGGCCAGGAAAACGTATAATTTGTTTAAATTGATTTTAACAATTAAAGACTTTCTCTAATTCAAGCCCTACAAGTTGTCAAAAGCTTTCTAAAATGGTCTGAAAAAGCCCTTATAAGAGGTTTTCCCAGTATTCAATGCGAATAAATATTAGATAATAATATTAATATCCAGAAAATTTCCCAAAAGTAACAGTCAGCTAATTTTCTTTAAACCGAGGAGAAATTTGTTGGAATATCCTCAATTTAATCAAGGGAAAGTCAAAGTGTATAAGGAAAATGATCGAATATACCTCCCAGTGATAACTGAAATACACCCGATTAACTTAATCCTAAGAAATTAATATAAGTAACTACCTTAGTGTTGTTTCAAAATCTACCAAAAATAGCTATGTTGGCCCCACTGATGCTGGAACTTTTCCTGCTCCTCTGCTCCCTGGAGAAGCCATTCGAGAACCCGAAATCCGCCAGCAGACAACCAGAACCGGACCGGGAAGCTGCCAGTCGTTGAAGAAAATTGAAGTTTAATTTGTTTTTACAAGCATAATTATGAGCTATGATCGCTTCAAATTGAGCAAGTTTTGGAGCAAAAAGCGTACTGAAATCCTCAAAAATAAAAGGTATTTAAATTCGTGTTTTGAAAGCGAATACTTTCCCCCAGCTGCAGTCGCCCATTCAACGTACATTAAGCGCTATTTAAACGCTAAATAATCAAACGCGAAAAAAACTTACTCCTGGATAAAGAGAACGAGCGACAGATTATGCGAGTCCTTTCATTTCCGTTCCTTTGAATTACTTTGAGCCCCTTGCTTTTGTTGAACCCTTGCCATGGGTTTGTTTGTTTATTTATTTCGTTTCGACAACAACGCAACCCAAAAGCAGATGGAATGGTGCTGTCGGATGCTGATGACGAGCCTGCGAACACCTTGCGGCTAACAAGTGCACACCGTCCCCATTCTACCCAGAACCATCAACCCACCAACCCAGCCCACTGCATCCCAATCCCCGTTTGAATCCAAACCAACCCAGACCAGCTCTATCATGGCCGCCATCCACTGTCATTCGGCTTTTTCAGCCATTGCAAAGCAAGCTGTGTTTTTCCCATTCCCCGGGATATACTCTCTCGAAAGGGTTAAAAATAGGTTGATCTATAGAAAATGATGGAAAATAGCTAATTTGGAGAGATTCAATATATTCTTCTATCTCTGAAGTGGGTGAAGATGAAGTTGAATATTTTGAAATTGGCTTAGTATTTTTGAGAGCATCGAAAGTGTAGGGCTTGTGTTGTAAATGATTTTAGGTAGCTTTTCCCACAAATCTAAAGAAATTCTGTATCTTTCGTACAGCAGGTTACTCTCTTATTTATTTAATTTACTAAAAACTCAAGTTAGAGTATTTGGGAACCGAAACTATAAACCTTTGCCCAATTGCACTCCAATTCGTTCTCTGCCTGTATTTGCGCGTTTTCGATTTTAAATGAAAGCGGCGCGGTGAAATGTCGCTGGCGAATGCAAGTCACGGCGCCCGCCCCAGCCTCTCACCTGGCCAAGGGAATGCGCAGGTGTGTGCGGAAAAACATGCTAAACCACCCGGCAAACGTTAAACGATTTTCGAATGAATTCAAATTCGCGATTCGCTTACCATTTCTGCTTTTTTTTTTGTGTGGCAGAAAGGATGATCGTCGAGTGTGTGCAAACAATTTGGTGGCTTAAATGAGTCCCAAATGAGACGTTTTTATGCCCCGACACAGTTTATGCAACATCATAAAGTCCATGGCGGACTAAGCGGCCTTACATGGTGCGGCCCCTCTAATCCCACGATTAATGTTAGTGGTGGCTTAGGAAGGATGCTCTTCAACAGAGTCCCCCGCTACCGGCTCCATCTCAGAGCGAAAATTAAGTTATTTCTTTTCAATATTGAATTTATCAGGGCGCCATGAGAGGCGGGCTACGTGTCCGGAATAGAGAGAAGCGACACCCGATACCGATGCCGATGCCGAAGCCTGACATTAAAAGTGTCTCTTGTATTTAAATATCCAATTGTCTCACGGACAAGGATGTGAAACATTTAAAAATGCGTTGCCCTTCCAAGGAGGAGGAGGAGGTGGGTCTTGAGATTTCGGAGGACACCCCCGAAGCATCAAGCGTCAAGCGTCGAGCTGGGGATTATTCAATTGGTTTGTTGCCTAGTAAATGACACCCGATGGTCTTTGAATTTTAAAATAAGCCCAACGAACCGAGCAGGAATCCAAGGTGTATATTCGAACAGGACGTGCTCCCACTGCCGAAATATGTACTCTCGGGGTGGATTTGGTTTGGTTTCCCACCGAGTTCCACCCAACAACTGGGTGCGATTGTTATTTACATTCTTTTGGCCTGCATTCGCTTTTATGTGGTGGCAATTTATTCAAATTGAGACATTAGACAAATTAAATTTACACGTATTTCACTTGATTGTTATCGCCTGTATATATCCATTTAATTATGACATTAGCCGCCAAAGCACATTTGCATTTTGTTGTACGAATAAACATTTATTGTTATGCCTCCTAGATATGAAAATCCAATTTATTCTCCTGGCAATACGAAAAACCTTTTGCTAAACAATTCCAGGAGCAATTCCAGAAGGTTGCCATAAAGTATGCAGACATTTCTTAGGATTTCGTATAGTATTCTATATTGTAATACCACTTTTAAAATATTAAAAGTGAAATAACTGGAAAATAAAAGTAGTTTCGATCACTGATCTTCATGTTTACAACCATG
Source organism: Drosophila lacteicornis (assembly GCA_008044355.1). Classification (NCBI taxonomy): domain Eukaryota; kingdom Metazoa; phylum Arthropoda; class Insecta; order Diptera; family Drosophilidae; genus Drosophila; species Drosophila lacteicornis. Next base: position 31,816 of record VNKF01000897.1, read on the forward strand.
ATGCAATTATATTATGGCTACATCAATCAAGAAAGCGATTTAAAGATATTTAAAGCAATAAACTCTTGTTAATAATAATTAGGTTTTATTACCAGACCTATTTTATAAGTACGCAAAATAAATATTTAACTATTTTTAAAAGATGCCTTAGTTTTTGGCCAATTATGTCCCACCTGAATCGATAACTCTACATGGACAAAATCTTCATAATTTTATATACCTTCAAAGATAAGGCATTTAACTATAGTTAAATGGTTAACTATAGTTAAACTATAGATAATGCCTTCTTATGAAACCTTTAGATTAGACATATAAGAACAAACCAAAGAAATACATTAACTAATTATTAATGATATAAATGCAAGGATTTAATTTCAAATCATGAACGTCTCAAATTAATCCATTAGCAAAAAAAAATCGAATTCTTCACGAAATCCGAAAAGTATGCTGTGCTTCTTCTATTCATCTCCAACCCATCTTCATCTATTTTGTACTATTCCAGAATAAATACAGTTTCTATTTTAAAGTTTCGGCTTCGATCTTTTAAATTATTTCACTTGAGCAGCCAAATCTTCAGTGACGACGAAATTGTAAGTGACCCTAGCGCCATGGACGACATTCGCACCTTACGGTATGACATCCAGTGGGACGAGTTCGAGGGAATGCTCATAACTGACATTAACTCCAAGCAAGTGTCTTTCAACTGACGTCTAAAACGATGGCCAACTAAGCATATTGGTAACTGTTTTTAGGTACTACGACATGGTGATCGAGTTCATGTGGAACAAATCGTTTCTGAAAAGCTTGGTGTTCGAGAGTCTGGGACTGTTCGAGCTGCCGGACATGAAGGAGACATATTCCAAGTGAGATTTTTGAACTAACTTAACTTTAAGTAAGGAGCTTCCACGCTCCTCTTTAATATTATAATTATTAATTATAAATAATGAATATTACTTAAAGATACGTTCTCCACATCCTGAGAAACGAGTGTTCGGTCATGATGATCAGCGAGGACGAGACGCAAATCCGGGCCGTGGGCCTGCTCGAGTGGATGACCGAGGACTGGCACTCTTGGGTCTTCTTGCCGTCCTCGATGCCCCGCAACCTGTTCCAGCAGATCATCATGATGAAGAAGGAGCTTGTCGACGTCACCAAGGCGAGCCTGAACATCTCCACCTACGATGCCCTGATGGTCCACGAGATTGCCTTTCCGGACGAGCTGTACTTCAACAAGGACTTCCTCATGACCATGTTCGACGTCTTCGGCTCGGTGGCCCAGCACATGCACATGCCCCGGGTGAGCTTCATCGCGCTGAGCACCGTGGACCAGGAGGCGGCCAGCCTGATCGAATACGACGAGATCGGACGCACCATTTACTCCATTTACAAGGTGGGCAACACCCGGCCCTTCGACATCCTGCGCGAGCTGGACGAGATGTACGCGCTGCTCTTCGAGCTGCCCGTCGCTCCGATCCTGAAGTACGTGGAGATGCGCGGCTTCGAGGAGTTCCACGAGGCGCTGGAGGCCAGGCTGGCCAAGGAGGCCGCCGAAAAGAGGCACGATGACGACTAGCCTCTGGATATTTCCAAATGAATGCCTACTTTTGGGGCTCCGCTGCCGAGCAGCCTCCCAAGACGCAGTCAGGGAGCGAGATACAGCAGTTGGCACGTTTCCAAGCCGATGGTGATAAGCTTATCGTCCGATTCCTGTGGCGGAGAGTGCTTTCCGATTGCGATTTTGATAAGGAATACACAGGGAGAAATGCCAGAACACTTCACATACATTTTGCGTAGAAAAAATCCCATAATGATATCGAATATTTCTGTGTAGTCTAGGAATGTATTTCTTCTGAGTAAATAAAGTTTATATACTTCTGATAAGCTTCTTTGTAATAATTTTCCTGAAAGGGAGAAAACTTTGTAGTTTTATGTATTAAACTTTTATTATTTTCCATCTTATACCTTGCCCTACAGCTTCGAAGTGGTATTGGCAGCCAGGAGAAGATCCAGAACGTCGTCGGCACAGCCCCAGCAGAGGGTGACCCCGCTGCCACCATGTCCGTAGTTGTGGATGACCAGCTTCCGGCCACGGCGCTCTGACTCGAGCCGGAGTTGCCCACGACCCGGCCGGAGACCCACCCAGTCGAAGAGGCTCTCGGTGTGCTCCAGACCTGGAATATAGCGCCGGCAGCCGGCCACAATGAACTGCCTGTCCCGCTCGGAGACCCGGGTGTTGTAGTCACCCTCCTGGTGGGTGCCGCCCAGGACTACGCTCTCGGTGCTGTGGGGAAGGAAAGGCTCCTTAGGCTAATCCAGGTACTAGGGAGTGGAGGTACTAACTTGGGTATTATGTAGTTGCCATCGTCGCTCTCGTCCAGTACGGCCGAGAAGATCCAGTTTGCCCTGATCCGCGACACTTGTCCGCGTACGGCGTACATCTGGTCGTCGTTGAGTAGATGCCGGGATCCCAGACCCGAGCAGTTGACGATCACATCATAGGCTGAATCGGCGATGAAAGTGTCCAGGTCCTCGACCTTTTTTCGGACAATCATGCCGCCACTGCGAAGGAATCGCTTCATCAAATACGGGAGTAGCTTGACGGGCTCCGAGGTGTAAGTGACAAAGGACAGGCCTGACCTGCAATGAAGTTGGTTCATTATTTAGAAGAAGAAATGTTATAATAATTGGAAATATGGCAGTATCCTTACGTAAACTTCACGCTCCGGCCCACATTGTAGACAGCCAGCTGTTCCGCGGTCAGATCCACTGCTCCATAGACAATACTGCGCCAGAAGTCCTCCACGCTGTCCACCGTCGAGGTGTTCAGTCGGACGCAGGGCAGCAGGCAGACCCCAGCCTCTCCGGCGTCCTCACTCAGCCAGATCTTCTCCAGGAACTGGTGCATACTCTGCGACCACTTACTGCGGGTAAATAACTTGAAGGTCCCCCCATATGAAAATCCCATTAAATACTCACTAGACTTTCGCTTGCGGAGTGCCGCCCAGAAGATAGGGTCCCCAGAGTCCCGCCGATCCATCCCCAGTGGTGTTGGGCGTGAAGTCCTCCGATATAATCGTTACGCTTATCGGCCTGCCCTCAGCCAGGTAGTGCTCCAGTATCTTGATGGCACTGGCGACTCCGTTCACCCCGGCCCCGATAACTGCAATGTTTGGCATTGCGACAGCGATCCGATCGGCTTGATAATACAGAGCGAACTGAAAAGCACTGGGTTTACTCCTCTGTAAAGCAGAAACACGAGCTCATAGTGACTGATAAGAGAGCTTTCGGTGATTGCAAATATAAATGCTGAAGCGTGTAAAGAGATAAATGTTGCAATGATAACGAATTTGTAATCTATCTCTTCGATTTGGTATTAAAAGTTAAGGGGAAATATCATTACAACTCCTGTTTTGAATTACAAGAGTACGGTAACTATATAGGGGGTAGGGTTAATTCGGCGCAAAACGGGCCACTTTTCAAAAATTTATTGTGGCGAAACGGCTGGAGCTAGTTTATTTATTTAAATGACATATAATAAGGTAACATTTAGGGAATTTTTCTAACAATGTTTTATGGAAATATATACTCATGTATAGGAGTTATAGGGAATGTCCTGAGGGCCCTCCAAATAAAGTTGATTTGCGGTGTACATCCTTATTGTCCATAGAATCGTCCGATATGAAAACCAAAATATGCATTAGTTAATAAATAATTGGCTGAAAGTATCACCGTGAAGTTTTTTTTTTTCATTTTTTTTGTTCGATTTTTCATGAAAGTTTGAAATCAAAGATTTAATTCTTGACTAAAAAAAAATTGTTAAATAAAAAATATAATAAAAAATAAATTTAAAAAAAGCACGACTGTGATACCTGGAGAATTGGTGGCAGAAGCTGTGTGCAAAATTTCAAAACGATTGGTCAAGTAGATTTTTAGTAATCGTGGACACCGACTTTGAAAATGTTTCTTTTCAGGGAGCGCTTTAAAGTTTTGATTGCCCATACATCGAACATAGAATGACCTTCGTTCAACTAACCATTACGTCGTTATTTTTGCTCCGATCGATGTCAAATTTTGACTTTATGTTCTTCAGATGTTAGGCATTCAGATAAAAAAATATAAAAAAAAGTGGAGAAAAAAAAATAAATACCCTACCCCCCCTTAATGAGGTAATCCACTTAACATTAATTTCTTTGCCAGATAAAATGCCATTTTATGAATCTAAAAATGTATAAATAGAATGTAACTACCGTGAAGTGCTTTGCCCGCTTTAGACGCCAGCTCTTGCTCTTATCTCCCATTTTTCTGGTGATCTAGTAGGCCAAGAATTTGAATACAGTTGGCACTGAGTCTCCACTCAAACCGAACCGCACACTTCTACCTGTACCTGGTCTAGGATGTGAGAAGCCACATTCATTCGATACCCAACTCTCGGACCATACGTTTCGGCCAACTTCTAAATTCTTCAAAATTCCAAATTTATTTTCGAATTACTTTTAGCCAAAAAGTAAGTGTGATTAATTTGTGAGTGAATTAATATTTCAATTAGCCCAATCCCCGCCATGCAGCGCTCAAGGTCTCAACATGTGTGACGGATGTGGGTCGTCGGAGGTGAGTAGAGTCTGCAGACTGTGGAGTATATCTCGTCACCTGGTCACTAATCGATGCACTAATCATGCAGCCGCGCGGTTGCCGCAGTCGCGAGCTGCGCTGTGGCATCATGTACACCACCTGCGACTGCGTGAAGCGCAACGGGCTGCAGGACAAGTGTCCACGGTCCGCCTGCCAGGGCAGGCCGGCGTGCCTGTGCTTCCCCTTCCCCTCCTGCGGACCGGCCGCCTTTCCGCTGCGCTTCGCCAACATGACCATGGGCGTGAATAACAAGCGGATGCGTTGCGCTGCCACGGGAGCTGCTTCGGGCGGTGCTGGGTGCGGTGGACGCGTTGCCGGCGGATGCTGCGGAGGCGGCGGCTGTGGATGCGGTCCTGGCTGCGGACCAGGCTGCGGACCCTGCTGTGGCCCCTGCTGTGGCCCCAGCTGCTGCGGACCCTGTAATGAAACGCCCTGCTGTGGCCCCCACAGTCCGCCATGCGGAGCTCCGTCTCCGATTCCGTGCTCCCCGGCGCCGGGCATGTGCGTGCCCCCGCTGCCAGAGGGCGGTATCCCCGATCCGCGTGTCTGGAATTACTGTAACACCCCCCCAACGTATCCATGTAAGTCAAGTCAGTCCGTCCCCGAAGCCCCCAAATCCCGACCCCAGTCCAGACTACCCAGTCCGATCCCGTTCGTCCGATAGTAGTCCCTAAATTGACGCGGAGGAGCACGATCTGCCCGTCGACTGTGCGGGCCACTGCATCTGGAACTGTGCGATCCGATGTGGTGACACTCTGCCTTCTCCTCAAGCTCTGTGCCCCAGGCGCTACCTTGTGAACAAGGACAACGCGCCCTGTGTCTGGTGTGCGCCGTGCAAGGCCCACTGCTACAACACGCCGCCCAAGTGCTGTTGCTAGGGTCCGAGTCCTCCGGTCTGTCCCAATCCCCATCCACCCCATGTCCCGTCCCGAGTAAGTAGGTCTGATAGCTGTCCTATTCACGGGTGCTTACGTTCTCCCTTCGCAGGTGGCTTCTAGATGGCCCTGGGTCCTCCGAAACGGTCTCCTTTGAGACTGGAGCCAAGTGTGATGCTAACGGGACATGTTGACCAAGTACTTGTGTGGCGCCTTTTGGTTGAGACTAAATTCGAAGTGGCCTAGGTCAGGATGATGAAGCTCCTTGCGGTAACTGGACACGCATCAGGACCACCAGATGCTGGAGGAGATCGTCAGTGCGTTTTGTCCGCTCTCCAGACATCCCTCTGACTTGGGCACACAACATTTTGTAGACTTTTTCACACTTTTTGGCATTTAAAATTTATTAGGTATTTTAAAAAATAAACTTTTCTATAATAAAATGCACCTACCCGGATGAACAACATGGCGGATGAGTAATTTAAATATTGTAATTGTACAATATTTTGTACAATCTGAAGCAGCTGTACAGAATATACATACATTCATATTGACAGATTAGATGCCATACGAGTAAATGAATATTTCTATATATTTATTAAACAGTAATGTACTGGTTTTAATATAGGCCAAATTAACGAATTAAAACATGAAATGGTTCGGCGCTTTCAGCTGGTCTTTGTTAAATAAACGCTGAATGTGCTTATTTTACAGGTCTGGCATCTTTTTATACTCTTGCAGGGTATTATAATTATGGCCAGAAGTTTGCAACGCAGTGAAGGAATCATCTCCGACCTCATAAAGTATATATATTCTTGATCAGCATCACCAGCCGATTCAATTTAGCCATGTCCGTTTGTCCGTCTGTCCGTCTGTCTGTCCGTTGCTACGCAAACTAGTCTTCGGCTGGAATCGGACCACTATATCTTATAGCTGCCATAATTCCTATGGAATCCTATCCTATGGATCGGAAAATTAATGGAAACAAAAATTATAACTTCCCTGTTTTTCAACGTATTTTCAGAAATTTCGAGATATAGCTGTTTTTAACGGTTTTGATTTCATTAAGATCGGACAACTATATCATATAGCTGAAAATTTAAAATTCTACATGTAAAAATATAAAATGTAAAATGTGTAGATAAATGTTATAAACATTCACAAAGTTCGATATTTTTCAATTTTTCCAAAATGGATCGACTTTCAATGATCCAATTGCAGACTGCAAGGGTATACAAACTTCGGCTTGTCGAAGTTAGCTTCCTTTCTTGTTTTTAGTGCATTTGCATCTCTGCACCTGCGAGAAGCGAGCAATTGTAAAGAGACTACTCGGAAGCTTCTCTGCCGCAGCGGCACCTGAACATACACAAAGCCGTTTTTAAAAAGCTCCGAAGTTTGCTACGACAGCATAACAGAATCCCGAAAAAACACGAAGCGCTTACAGTGTACATGTGCCGACAGAGCTGCCTGAATTTGTTTCCTATGCAGTGCGTATAGGAAACTGCCGACCCCTGGCATAAGCCCAGTGTGAAAGGAACACCATTTCATGAAATCAGCCTAAATTCCTTCACTTTGTATGAGCTAAATAACAAAGCAGAGGGAAAAAGCTAAAGGAAGAGCCAAATTTACTGAAAATGGACAACTAATGGAATATATCCTTTTGAGCTTCTTCTAACTCTAACATTGAGAAGCTTTGATGACAAATAATGAAAAAGACAAATTCATGCCCTATTTTATGCAAAAATATTGGCTTTGGTTTGGCTTTCGATGATTTTTCCTTTAAAATGTCACAAAATATACACAAATTTTGAGTATGTTTTTTTTTATTTTTCTTATTCTTATTTTGTTACTGTTTTTTCTATTCTCTTTCTAAAAAAGTCAGAAAAGTATAATAAATATGAAATCACTCTGGATTTTCTTAATTTGTAAGCGCCTTAATTCTTCTTTCTTTGTTCTCAGACGATGACATATTAGGAAGTTGCCAACTGCCCACAAATGTTCTTACAGATTTCAGAATAAATAATTGAATTTTGAATAAAACCAGTTATTTTTTATAAAGCTTAATTCAAAGAAAACAGAAAGGGTTCCATATATAAATTTTATATTATTTTACTCCTAAATAAGGTGGCTATCAAAATGTGAATCGGACTAGGGATTGGCGAGGTACATAAATCATCATTCACCCGAAAATCAATCAAGGAATTTGATATGCATTTAATGTATAATGTTAAATTATTTGTTAATCATAAATGAACCTTTATGGAAAAGTAACATTAATAATATTTTAAGTACGTTTTATGGGTGTGTTTTGCGATATCTGTGGGAAAATAGTGAGATATATTAATTTCCTTCAAATCTGAGACACAGGAATATTTGAGGGAAAGGGATTTCTGTAGCAGCCTCGAATTCCTTGAATGACTTCAGTATTTTGATTTAATGAACTTACAGTCTGGGCCCACCCAGAGCCTAAAGTCATAGGCTTGACATTGAAAGCACAAAAACACTTAGACCAAAAAAAACCAAAACAAAAACTACAAACAGACTTTCTTCTGCTTTCGAGTATCCATCTCTGTTGCTGAACCATGGCGAGGATGGAGCGCGTCGTTTACGGCGCCTTCGATGATCCGGGCGTCTCGATCTTCGCCACCGACGCCCAGGAGCCGATCCCCAATATGCTGACCTACTTTAGGCCTCTGCCGCGCAATGTCTGCGACGAAGACTTGGACGCGTGCGAGATGAGGCGGCAGTCCTCGGCGGCGGACCGCCCTCTGTTCCGGCTGGTCAAGTCACAGGTGGAGGAGGTGGCCGCCGAACGCAACAAGTCTATTCTTTCGCAGCAGCGGCAGCGTCAGGAGCAAATGGATCACGACATCACAATGGGCCTGGCAGCCGAGCTGCACCGCCAGCAGGTTGCGGCCAGCAGATGCCTCCAGATCCACCGCAACGTGCCCGAGATGCGGAACCTCGAGGTGGAGGTGGAGCGAGCTCAGACCGCGCTGGCCGTGAAGGACAAGATCCTGGCCACGATCAAGCAGACGGCAGAGGACAAGCAGCGGGAGCGGGCCGAGGCTCTGGCGGAGGCGCGTGCGGTGGAGCAGGAGCGCTTGGACGAGATGAGACGACGCGTCCAGAAGCGACGTGCCTACGGCACCGCCCTTGTGTCCCAGATCTCAGAGGCGCGCTCCAGGCGCCTGAAGGATCTGCGTGAGGCCAACGAGCAAGGTCGCCGCGAGCTGCGCGAGTGCCAGGAGAAGGTGACCCTGGAACGCGACCAGGAGGCGGCAAACAAGGCCCATCAGCGCCAGGTGCTCTTGGAGGCACAGGAACAGTCGGAGGCCATGATGCGGGCCACCCGGGAGGCCAATGCAGCATCGCTGGGCCGCCATCCGGAAAGGGGCATCCTGGACGCCCTGGGACCCTTGACGGCCACCTTTGTGTCCGCAGCGGAAAGGCGGCGCCTGGCCGCGATCAAGGGTCGGGAGAGCACAGCCGCCCGCCTGGGCTTCCAGCTCAGCCAGATCAAGCAGGACCAGGAGGCACGGGACCAGCTGATCACCAGCCTCGGCATCGGCGAGCTCGAGGCCAAAGAGTACGAGTTGGCAATGGAGCTGGCCAGGAACAAGATGCCCCGCAAGCGGGAGATTCGCGACCAGCTGCTCAGCCACCGCGAGGAGCAAAAGTTCTTCCGGGACAAGGCCGTGCAGGAGGGCCTGGTCCGGCCGCACGATCCTACGTGCTTCGGCGAGCGACAGTATCGCTTGCAGGTGGCGCAGGAGGAGAGCTCGCAGCGGCTGGCCGGACAGTGTTGCCGGGACATTGAGCAGAAGGTGCTGGAGGACAAGGGACGCAGAGCCGAGGCCGTCGAGGAACAGCGCCGCATTATCCAGGCCATCTACGACTACCAGGACCAACAGGACGCCTTCGTGGCCTCCGAGCGAATGAAGCTGCTTGCCGCACAGCCGCCCGAGGTCCTTCGCGCGATGAAGACGTCCTGCCTCACCGAGCAGGAGCTCAAGGCCTTCAACCTGAAGAAGTGATTCCTTCTACACAGTTTACACAATGACACTCTCCGTCGGAGACGGCTCGTTCCCACGGCTGCCAAAATGCAGACTCGACATCCGACCACTACAAATGTTTTTCGAATGTTTGTTGCACAAGAATAAATATAAAGAAGCAAGCCTACATACGAACAAGCAAGATTTGCGAACAATTAAACTTTAATTATTAAAGAGAGTAAAAACTTAAACCTCCCCAAACTGCGATGACTTTGTATTTCGGGTTCCCTGAGCGACAGGTTTCCCTGAAATCAAGAATGCTTTACCCTTACATACCTGGTAAAAAAAGTGAGTGAATTTATTACAAATTTACACTTAATAGTTTTCTCAAATTAATAACCCTACCTAATATCTATATGAAAACAAACTATAAAAATTAAGAATATTGCGGTCAATTCAATAAAAGATAAAATGTATTCTTGAAATCATATAATTATTTTTCTTGAAAGAATTTATATTAAATATAGCTATTCAATCCCATACAAGAATATGTACTTACATGATCAGCATAATCATCCATAAATACGAAACCATACCACCAAATTAAAAAATTTCCAACCGAGAATGTATGTAACATATACATATATTCTTGATCAGCATCACCAGCCAGTCGATCCGTGTTGGTAACCAGATCTCAGAGACTACAAGAGCTAGAGTTACCAAATTTGGTGACAACATTGGAATCTGTTGCACGCAGATCAAGTTTGTTTTCAAATTTGGCCCCGGAAAATCATAAAAAACGTTACATATGCTATAGTCGGGATATATAAGCTGCCAACAAAGGTTACTCCCCCTGCAATTAACAAAAATCTTTGCAAATGGCCTCCAAAAAGACTTCAACTCCAAATATATTTCACCGAAGAGCAAGGTAATTTTGTATATTTCACGCAAAAAACAAAAAGCAGATCATGACGCTTGGCTCCCGCTCACAGAACATCCCATCAATCTTCATGGTACTTCATAGTGGTCGGCATTGCGATCATTGTGGTGTTATAGTACGGCTTATTATTATCAAGGAACAATCCCACGATTAATATGATCGATATGACGACGATAACAAAGGTTAGAACACCGATCAGAACGAGAACCCCAATCGTCTGTAAGCCCGTCATGGTTGTAGGTAAGCGCGACCAGAACCTGCAAGATATGTGAAGCGTTTGCCAGCGGTCCCTTCCAGGGCTTTCTTCAACTTACCAGCTATTTAACGAGCTATGATTTACGAAAACTTAGAACCGCTCCTTTTCACAGACTTCAATGCTGGACTTGTGAGCACTGGGTAAATAAATGTATATTGCTCGATGTGATGTTACTAAATTTGTGACTTCAAAGCAGCCAGCAGTCTTGAATTTAAAGTAAATGCTGTCTAGCTTCGGGCACCGATATATCTCCGGACGAGCATCTGCCACCGAGTAAACGACGCAAAAAGGATTAATGCGGCTTAAATTCAAGATTAAGTCAATTCATTTTGATAATCCATTTACATACTATAATCACCTTTACCTTATTATAATCACCTTCATTATACTAAACTTTTTAATAAACTTATGAAACTTTAGTCTTGCGAGACGCCTTCCTTAGCTGGAAATCCAATCCCACAACTATTCCACAAACAAAAAACCTTAAGCCCCTATTTGCAATTGATAACATTATAGTGCTAGCTTCTCACTTTTTTTTACTACTTATTTGTTCTGATTTTGACGTCATTACAGTACTAGCAATTATTTTGTCAATACATATGTTTATCCAAAACATCCAAAATAAAATTTCGGTCTAAAATATTATTTCTTAAAGTATATACAAAATGGAGACCAAAGGTTTTATAATTACATTCTCGGTTATTATAGTCATTCTTCTAATTCTGGACATTCTACTTGTCGCCGCTGTAATCCTCTACCGCAGATTCGATGAGTACGAGTATATGTTCGCCATGACAAAGGTAAGTATTTATAAGTTATGATAAAGTCATGTAATACACGTAAATGGGTACGGGAATCGCTCTGAACCAGAGTTGGTCAGTGCTCTGCCAGTAAACAATGGGAGTGGGGGAATGCTATATAAAATAATACTATATATATTAGGTTTTTGATCCGATATCTTTTAAAACAACGAAAATCGGCTAATTCGACGGTAACCAATCGATTTTACTTAAATATTTAGAGCAAGTCCTCATATCATATCTATTTTCTTTTAGCCAAGAGTACTGGGTATAAATGTTCGTGCCGGGTATAAGGTCGAAGGTTTCAATGTAGATGATAGAACCAAAAGCCATTTATTAAAGTATTTTTGTTATCGCTGAAAATAAAATAAAAAGATTTTCGTGGATTTCACATTTTAAATGTTCTCTGGTACATTTGAATATACACATTTTCGGCATGAGTTTTGTACATATAATGGTACTCAAAATTGTATTCAGATTAAGGTTTAAAATATAATATGAACTCGAAAGCGAATTTCAATTAAGGGCACATGGGTATTACATGTTTTTTTTTGGAAATTAGATGAGAAATGAATCAAATTTGTATTAAATAATAATATGACTAACGATATTAGTTCAACAAATGTCTTAATATTACAAATCAACGAGTGTTAGATCAACAAACAAATTATTTTCCAAAAACTCATTTTTATGCAGCGATATTCAATTAAATTATATAGCAAAAAAAACAATATACTTGTACATTATATTGTCAAAGAAAATGATGACTAATAGTGAGTCCAGCTTCCAGAATATGAAATCACTGCAAAAATACTTTATGACCTTTTGAATTAAAGCCATCTGGATCGTCAAGGTTGACCTCTTTCTCGTCTGAAAATATTCCCTTTTACCATTGATCTTTCGGCAAACTCCAATCTTGCCACTTTATGCGATTCCTTTAATGCTGGTTTAGACCTCATTTTAGCCAAATTAGCCGACTCCTTCCATATAAAATTGGTTGTATACGACGCTTAGTAACTGGTAATTGTAAGTCAGCTCTCATTTGTGATGCAATTGCATTTTTTTGTAAGCCAGCCCGAATTTCAGCGGCTGTTTCTTTAGATATATGATATAGTTTTGATCTGTTTAAATTAAACAATTATACATAATCAAACAATAAATTTTAGGAAAATTTCTCACCTTCTCCTTACTTGAGGACTTGAAACAACTGCCTTTAATAGAATTAATAATGTGCAAGCTTTAGCCTAAGCTAACGGTTAATGCTCTATAGAAATAATAGAAATGCTCTAAAAATAGAAATAGAGACCAATGTAAAAGGGAGAATAGGACATACAAATTGAGTTCCAATTTTTGTAGAGTAGAGACAAGTATGCTTTTCCTTTCGTGTATTGTTCTTAAAATTATCTGATATATTTTGCTGTCTACAATAGTTGTGCCTCTCCCATTAATCGGAAAAACTTTTATTTTCTTTCAAGGATCCAGTCATTGTTCCAAAAAGCTATTATAAGGCCGCCCCCATAGTGCCTCCAATCTTCCAGCCTCTACTTTAAACAATGGATTCCAAGTTAATACTGATGCTAATCGGCATAAGCGTGATACTCTGCCTCGTTATTCTGAATATATTAATTATTTACTTCATCGTCGATTCACCGTACAAATCGAAAACAACGACCACGACCACGACCACCACTACTGAGTATATTGTAACTACTACAGAGGAGGAGGAGGAGGTCACAACCACAACAACCGAAGAACCAGGAGCAGCACCACCAGGAAGTTAAATCCGTGAGTATTTGGTATAAAGTAAAGTTTTAAGAGTACAAATATAGTAAGATGCTACTAAAAATACTTGTGAAACTAAGACACACAAAAGTTTAAGTACGACAATAATCAAATATTCGTGGAAGCTTCTCCCAGCTTCCCAATTTCGATTTCAATTGATAAAATTAAGCAGAAATAAAAAATAATTTACCTATTCTATTAATAAAGATAATAATAATAATACAAAAACAAGTAAGAAAGCTACAGTCGACTGTGCTCGACTGTGAGATACCCGGTACCTAAACGTTTGCGCTTCACACTAAAAGGCAAATTGAAATTGTACATATATACATTGTACATACATACATTGGCGCCATTATATCGCACGGCCAAGGCTCGAATGCGCCACCTGTCGGCTACAGTTTGCAACAGCAGTGCCTAAGGGCGGTCCATTTTATTTTATTAATTTTTTGTATCTATTAACTTTAAGCCGAAAATCACGCATATAGCTAATATAACGTTTTTATGTTGTTCGGGGCGGAAGTGGGCGTGGCCAAATTTTAAAACAAACTTGATCTGCGTGCAATAAATTCCAATATTGTCACCAAATTTGGTAACTCTAGCTCTTATAGTCTCTGAGATCTGTTGTTTCACACGGACAGACAGACGGACAGATGGACATGGCTAAATCGACTCGGCTGGTGACGCTGATCAAGAATATATATACTTTTTAGGGTCTGAGATTTCTCCTTCTGCCTGTTACATACATTTTCGGTTGGCACTAACTTATAATACCCTCTTACCCTATGGGTACCGGGTATAATAATCGAGTTCATGTAAGGAAGTTTCGCCATGTTCTTTTCGTGACTTTTTTTCAAATCTTGTTATACCCTTGCCGAGGGTATTATAATATTGCCATGATATTTGCAACTCAGTGAAGGAGGCTTCTCCGACCCCATAACGAATATATATTCTTGATCTGCTTTTCGAAGTATTTTAATAAATTTTAAGATATAGCTGTTTTTTAAGGTTCGTTAAGATCGGACAACTAAATCATATAGCTGCCATAGAAGCGATCGGTCGATTTATATGAAAATGTAAAATTCTACGTGTAAAATGTAAAATGTGTAGGTAAATGTTATACAAATTTACAAACCTCGATATTTTTCATTTTTACCAATGATCCGATCCGATTACCGAAGTTGGCTTTCTTTCTTGTTTTTGTGACTTACATATATCGGTCGTCAAAAGCAAGTGGCCAAGTCACATGCACATGTCGAATTATGATCAAATTCATGAAAGTCTTCAACTCTGATCTAATATATCAAAGTACACGTCACCAACACTGTCAGACAAAAAAAAAAAAAAACAATAAAAAGCGCCTTACTAAGAAAAACTTAGATTTCCTTTCAAGGTTCTTATCATACTACCCATCGAGGTGTCCAAGGACGCCTTAAGGTATGGACTCCAAGTTAATAATCATGCTCATCGGCATAAGCGTTATACTCTGCCTCGTTATGTTGAATACCTTGTTTATTTACTTCATCATCGATTCACCGTACAAAGCGAAAACACCGCGCAAGACCAGGACCACGTCCACGACCACGACCACTACACAGAGCACAGAAGCACAGAGTACTACAGAGGAAGAGGTCGAGTATGATGATGACCCCAAATTAATTATAAACAAACTTCCATCGGAAGTTTAATTTACACAGTAAGTGTTCGGTATAAAGTAGAGCTAGAAGTCTCAAATATCGTATTGCATCGTATCCCCCTTTTCGACACATCCCATCCACCCATTTACCCAAAATCTGTAGCAAAACTTATGTATCCGAAAATATCGGTGCCCTACGATACTATCGCGCTCAGTTTCGTTCGGTCAATCTAGTGTGCGCGTGTGTTTCGGGGATCGAGCAGTCGTCGACCGAGTGCTCAAAGCAAATCAACATTCAATCGTCGAGTTCAGTCGCCCGAGTACAACGGAAAAATGGAAAAGTCTAAGTTAATAACGATTCTGACTATTGTGGTGATAATACTTTTTCTCGTGCTTATGATATTATTCTACGTGTTTTTATATTTCGATCAGCCCCAAACAACGACATACAAGCCCTGGCTTTAGTCGGTCACACGCGTTCCGCTTTTGTGCTCAAATACAATAAATAAATAAATTGTTCCTGAAACCGACACAAGCAATTTTAAGAAACACATTCGTAGCGACACAAATAAAAATAATAATGGAGAAAACAACGGTGATTACAATTGGCCTGGTCATCACGGTCTTTCTATTCCTGATGCTGCTGCTCCTCATCGCCATGATCTTCTTCCGTGGCGAGGACATCGATTACTGGAAGTGGCGCACCGGCCAGAAGTTATTTTAGATCAGGTGAATGTGAACAAATCTCTAGGGCTCCATTGCGCTTGCATCGCGATTCGTGCTCGAGGCGGGATTTTGCTATTTACGCTCGGGGAAAAAAGTGTTCAAAATCTGAAAGCTACAATTATTAAAGCAGTGCAAGGGTCGGCAAAGCAGAACTTTGGTTCCCGTGTTGGATAACAGCCAAAAGGTTGAAGACTTTGCTTGTTTATCCAATACGCGATCCAACCATTCTTACGTAGAACGTAAGGTCAGTTCAAATTAACGCTACGTAACGGTCGCTCGCTAATTAACGTCTTTGAAGAAAGTTTCTCGTTCTTTTCGGGGTAAATGCGTGCTAATTGACTGCACTTCGAACCGAACCGAACCGAACCGAATCACTTGCGTGGGCCGCATCTGTCGCGACCCGAACGGAGGCCGTGTACCGCCGTTCGCAAGTTCGCTCAGTGCCAGAGGAAGCCATATTTCATCCAGCAATTAGTGCAATGATCATCGCTAATTCCCGAGTGCCGCACGGCGGCGTCGGCGGCTACTGGGATTTATCACGGCGGCGAGCGATAAACCCAGCGACGATCTTAACCGTCCAATTAAGCGGGAATTGTGTCACGCGCCACGACCTGCGTCTTCCACGGCTGTCACCGGAGATCCCGACCCCGCCGACCCCGCCGCCATCCCGCGCATTTCCGCAACCAAGTCCGTAGCCGAAAGAGCACAGCACACAGAACAGAACAGAACAGAACAGAACAGACATAGGCCCAGGCACTGGCACAGCACTAATCAAAGCCCGACTTGCGTATTCCAGCCGCACATTTTAGCATATCACACCCCAGACTGGCGTTGGCTCGGCTTCTCAAAATTCAGATTCAGATCAGTGTCGCGCGGCGCACAGCGGTGTCAACTTGTCGTGCAGCAGAGTGCGAGTATCCATATCCATACCCATTACCCATCGAGTCCCAGCCCAGGCCAAGCCGAGATCAACGCCAACGTTCAACCCCAGCACATCTCCCAACGCAGAGGACAGCCAAGAGCCACTGAAAACACGGAACTTACTCATCGATCAGCAGCCCATACTGAGCGGGACCACAGCTCCTTAGCCACACATCCACATCCACATCCACACCCACGTCCGGAGCCCGGAGCCGCATCGCCGCTGAACTGAGGAGGAAACGGCCAGCCAAGCTAGCCAAGAGCGCCAGAATGCCGACCATCACCGAGGACTGCATCGATGGCTTCCAACAGTACTATGCCAGGCCGCCGGAGAGGCCCAAGAAGAAGTCGCTAAAGCAGATGATCCACGACACCGAGGACAACTCCTACTTCGGCCGCTCCATCGAGAGCTGGGGTGAGTGTTGGGGACTTTGGGGTCTGCGTCTGCCTCTGCGTTACGTAAACGTAAACGCAGCATCGCCGCCGAGCGCGGTCTTAATAAAAGTCCGACCTTAATCAAGCGAGTCTCTTTGTCGTCGCATTAGCGCTGGCGGCAAATGCAGATTACTGTGGATGTGGGTGGATTTATGTATTCCACTTACCGGCCTCCCGCCGAGACCGCCGTTCTCCGTCCTCCGTCCGAGTCCGAGTCCGAATCCGAGTCCGAATCCGTGTCCATTTTTTATTGCCCGCCCAATGGCGATTTCGTTTCGCTGGCCCCGCGGCGCGACTAGATCTGTGTTTGGGGCACTTGTCCCACAATATCGGTCAATTACGCCATTATGCAATCAGACTGCGGTGAACCCACGAGCGTTCTCCAGAACCATCTCCAGTTCCGAGGGAAGGTCGTTGCCAGGGCCCGCAGAATGGCCCTCGCAGGTTGCGTAACGTTACCTCTTGGCCAGGTTTACCATAATGCTTTCACTAACCTGAATTCTATATTTTTCCCATTGAATCGGGTACTCAATGATCCTTAACGGCGAAATTATGTAAAAGAATTTGTACTTTCATTGAAAAAACCACATTTTGACCTAAGTGACTATATCCTTGCAGAAGAGTGAAAATGTTGAATGTTGTTCAGGAACCGAACCACAAAATCCTAAAGATAATTGGCTACAATTGGAGCTCATTATACCCGGTACCCATAGGGTACACGGGTCTTATAAGTTAGTGCCAACCGAGAATGTATGTATGTAACAGGCAGAAGGAGAAATCTCCGACCCTATAAAGTATATATATTATTGATCAGCGTTTAGCCATGTCCGTCTGTCGTCTGTCCGTCTGTCTGTCCGTGTGAAACAACAGATCTCAGAGACTATAAGAGCTAGAGTTACCAAATTTGGTGACATTGGAATCTGTTGCACGCAGATCAAGTGTTTTAAAATTTGGCCACGCCCACTTCCGCCCCTGAAAATCATTAAAACGTTATATTAGCTTTATGCGTGATTTTCGGGTTAAAGTTAAAAAATACAAAAAATGAATAAAATAGAGCGGACGCTTCCTGAAAATTTCAGTAAAATCGGATGATAAACATGGGAGATATTAGCAATAAGGTTAGAATTTTAACACACCGACCTAAAGCACTGCTGTTGCAAGCTGTAACCGACAGGTGGCGCATTCGAGCCTTGGCCGTGCGATATAATGGCGCCAATTTATGTATGTATGTATGTAGCTTTCTTACTTGTTCTCATTGAATCCGGTCCTCAATGATCCTTAACGGCGAAATTATGTAAAAGAATTTGTACTTTCATAGAAAAAACTACATTTTGACCCGAGTGACTATATCCTTACAGAAGAGTCATGTCATACAGGAAAATGTTGATTAACTCAGGAACCGAACCACAAAATCCTAAAGATAATTGGCTACAATTGGAGCTCATTTTTAAAATGAAATATGTAATTGCCAATCGCAATTCTAGTCAGAGATGTTAGTCGTAGGGTCGAGAGAAGATAATTTCTAATATAGGTATAAATGTACATATATCTGCAAAGAGCATTTCTAAGGTCAAAGTAATGATAACTATTTCGTCATTTCCTTGACTAAGCGCTCATTCGTAAAATTTTATTAATTGTTGAGAAAAGGGACAGCATAATGGATATTTTTTTAGAAATGGCAACTGATATTGAAAAAACCCAAACCTGTTGTGAGAACCTATACGTGGGCTGCTATATATATTTCTGGCCTAGGCAACACTAAGTGTTGTTAGGTGGAATCTGACATTTCCATTGAAAAGTTCGACATTTTTAAGCATAAACGTACTCAGAACGGTTTGACGTACGACTATCATTTGTGTTGTTTACAGTTACTTAAAAAAATCAATTTCGCAAAAAAATGGAATTAACTCGTGAACATTTTCGTGCGATCATTTTTCACAACTTTCGGCGTGGATTATCACGACAAGAGTGCAGCGATGAACTTAAATCTTTGTATGACTATGAAGCACCATCCTATAGCACTGTGAAAA
>VNKF01000917.1:0-20831 GCA_008044355.1 Drosophila lacteicornis
AATTTAAATTATATTAAATTTTCTTTGATGGCTTTAAATTTTATTGCATTGTGCACGTCTCTAAATGACTACATGAGTTTTCACATAAATGTATGTATAGTGCATGTAAAAGGTTAGGTATATGGGATCTTTGCTACTAATTTTAATGAGAAAGCGAATTTTCCCAAAAAAAATTACTTTTAATTATAAATTCTTTAATATTATATTTCAATAAATTATGTCAAGGCAAAGCTATTATCATTTCAAAATACCTTTCTAACGACATATGGCACGTTTCTGTAGCTTTAGTCGTTTAGAAGTTATGGGCGCGGGAAATCTGGCTTTTTTAGCTGTTTTCCCGCCAAACTAGCGGGAAACCCAAAAAGTCGTAGAACAAAAAATGTTCAGCTCGAGCAGTTAATTAAAATAAAAGTGGTTCAAGGACTCTAAAACCAAAAAATCGACAGACAGACAGACACACAGACAAACAACACGACAAACGTTTTCATTTCGGAAAGGCCGTTAAAATCTTGTTTATTGAATATCTTTTGAATGGAGTATCGGATCAGGATGATCGAGGTGTCATTCGACGCGTATTTAAAGCTAGATCACAACAACATTAAAATTTTGGAATTTTTGCTCCACCGGCCCCAATAGCACAAATTTTAAAAATTTTCAATTTCGCACTTTCACTCCCATTTCTCCTAAACTAATCCGTTTTTGAAAAATCTTAGTATGCAGTTTCAAAGAAGATTACAATACCTTTCGATCAAGATATAAATGGTTCTGATCGGACTATCGTAGCAGATTTTCAATTCTTCGGCTGTATATAGTAGTCTCCTTGCGCACCACGGTCTCGGTGCTCATCGTCACTACGTGGACTGAAAATAAGAGTAGTTACGTGCACTAAAAGAGAGAGCAGCTTAGGGAGCTTAAGCCGTCAGGCTGTAATATCGGCGTAACGAAAAAGGAAATAAAGAGGAATGCAAGAATGAAGATCAGCAATCTCTGCAGAGCCTGCACCAAAACAAATCTTGATATTAATATAATTATTAATACACATTATAAAATTTTGGTTTTGAATAGCTTGATCAATTCCTAATTGAATGGTATCAAAAGATTTGCTAAATTCAACAACACAATCAATTTTTGCAACGAAATTTCTAAAAATGAGCCACTGTGCGCCGCTTAAAATCGAATCAACTTTTTTCCTGCTGGGCCTGTTTACCTGCTCTTCCGATGGGGCATGGCCGGCTAGGATTTAGGGCTAGGATTTAGAGATTTTTAGCGACAATTACACATTACAACATGCGCGTGACAATTCCTATAAATATGTCTGTTTGCATATAGGGAAATTCCTGGTCCTCCGGTCAGGAAGGATTCCTGTTCATAACTAATCCCTCGCCACCATTCTTACACACTTACACACTTAGCTTTCTTTCACTTTCTTCACACGCGTGTATTATATTTTTTTTGGAAATTACTCCACCTGCGCCCTTATTGAAGTCAAACACTTAGTTCTAGGCCATGGCCATCGTATGATCGTACGGTTTGCATTGGTATGCATGGGGTTGCACTTCGTCCGAATCTCTTTATCGCACGATCCACCCGTTCCCTCCTCTCCTAAAGGATGCATCCGTAAGGTGGCACCATTAACATGATCCACACTTCCCCTCCATAGACCTGCCAACTTCGCGTAACGAGCCTAATCTTACATTCGGCCTTGCCAACTTGGTTTTCGTGCGCATTTCAGGCGATATTCTCTCTCTTGTGGCTATCGATAGTCCCTAGAATGCAACAAGTTGATGTGAATCATGTCTACCTAGTCGACATTGGAGGACATAGGGCTGAGGAAGTGGCCGCCCGGAGAGCAGACACGATTTGTGCAGCTGAGCTCACCGGATTTGGGGTGGGTTCATTGGACGCCACTCACCTCTCCAAACGTAATCAGAACACGTGCCTGAAAAATAGAAGAAATCGTTCGTCAGTCTGTCTTTCTGTCCATATTGCCCCGCAAGCGGATTTATGCTTGATCGTGAAATCAATCGGGCTATGTTTTGGCCGTTTTCCCTCCCCATTCGCAAACTCCGCCTTTGGATCGTCGCGGGCCATGCAATACGATTCCCATTTGTTTAGGTCGTTCGTTAGAAGTTATGTCATTTTCTTGACCCAGTCTTCCATTCGTTCCAATGCCCCCCTTTAAATGGGTTTCTGCCAATGCATTTTTGTTAGTTCAACTTCACATTACAAGTCTATTATAAAGGTTGGACAAGAGTGTATTGCACATTAAAAGTGTGTTAAAAGGTGTTGTTGTATTGCAAATTATATTCTGAATTAGTGTAAATAATATTTAGGTGTATTTAAGTATGTTAGTGTATCTTTGGAAGCTAATATTTTGTCATATGGTATGTAGTGTAAATGAGGGTACGATTATATATATGTATATATAAATATTTCAGGCAATATTGGGAAAAATTTCCGTTGACTCACCGCCTGTTATTCCATCGTTGGGATCCCTCGTTCCGGAGTTGAGGTTTTATTTGTTGGAAAAGTTAAGAGGAATTCCTCTGGTACTGCTATATTGGGGTCTTTTATACCAAAGACTGTGCCAAGTTTCGCCTAGGAATCAGCGAAATGGAATACAAAAGTGTTCTCAGCTAGTTTAATCAGTTCCCCTCTTTTCACCTATTGGCTGGAGTTATATTTGGGTCGTCTTTGTTCTAATGTTTGATAGTTCACCAAAAATCGGCAGTGCTGTGTTGCAGGTGATGGCATGGCTAAATTTGGCGAGTTTAGGCGGTGTCATCTGCCAGATCCAAATTTTTGTGCAAACTTGCCCGTGTTGATTTTTAAGCGCACTAGCGTGTTAATCAAATGCCTAAATTCGGCCCTAACCGGCGTACGTAACAAATAGTTTTTTCATTTCGTTTCAAATGATTACAATCGAAGGGCTTATCGCTTATATAATGCCTAAACTTGTCTGCAAATATGATGATTATAAACTCATTTGAATATTGATACATAAATATATACTTAAATGGCGTATAATTTAAGCCTTTCTCAATTCTTCAATTGTCGATTTAATTTCATTTGTGTAATTTGTATTTCCTGTATATTCTGATGCAATTCAGAGATGTAGTCGTTCCGCCAACTCATTTGGATCGTTCCAATAAACATAAAACTTATTCGATTCCAGTGTCATGAATTTCTTTGATGCGATTTGGAGTTGACTCGGCGATGGGTGGCTTAGTGGTTAAAAGTGGTTTTCACCTGTCCATTTGGCTAAAATTTCTTCGGTACACATTAGTTTCTTGTGAAACTTATCTGTTTATTTCCAGGTTTTTTGTATTGTAATTGCGTTGGCTATCGACTGCGTCTCGACGGAGCCCCAATCTGCAAAAATTATGATGCAGCGCACAAAATGATTATCCACCTGGGGCGGCGTGGAAGTTCCTTGGGTTGGCAGTCTGTGGCCCAGAGTCCCAAATAAAAAGGTCCAGAATATTCCAAAGTGGGACTCTCAATTTTAATGAGGTTAAATCGAATAATAATAAGAGAAAGGGCACAGAGAGTATGTCAATCTCGTTTGGCTATCGCTCGCAGACTTCTTTTGTTGGCTTACATTTCATTGCCGACTACGCTGCCAGTTAGAAAATTTCATATAATACATAAGCAAAATAACTTTGATCGGTCTCAGTTATTGAGAGCAATGGACAAAGAGGAATGTGTATAGCTTGAGCGCGCTCCCATTGAGCGTGACGTCATCAGGGCTGCAGACGATTCTAGTGTTGGGAATCGCAGCAGTCCAAACATTCTCCCCCTAATGATAACATCGAATAAAATTAAATCCAGGTCTAGCATCCGTGATGTCGAAGGGCTAAGAACTCTAGAAATAGAAAAAGCAACTTAGGATTGCTATGGAAGGCCAATGTCACGAGTCCTCCAGTTTTTTTGTAGCGGTCACAATTTTTTACTGGTCGTTTAATAATACCACCCTGTGTTTTGAGTGCAACAACGAACTAAACCGTCTTGTCCTCGATGAGTTTCAATGGCAAACGTTCATATCTAATAAATACTTTGTCACCAGCTTGTAAATTAGCTCTCCTTTCCAGCCATTTTGGTCTCCGTTATAAACGTGATAAATAATTCGAGGACCAACGCTTTCAAAATTATTGAACTAATTGCTTTCAGTTTCTCCATCGCTCGGAGGCGCTAAGTCTTTCAGTTTGATCTTTTGGCAAGGCTAGTAGAGAGTCTTCAACTATGAAATGTCCAGGGGTTAATACCATTAAATCTTCTGGTTCATTACTCAGAGGACACAATGGGCGAGAGTTTAGACAAGCCTCGATTTGGGCTAGTACAGTGGCTAACTCCTCGGATGTCAGTTTATAATCGCCAACAGTACTTTTTAAGTGGTACTTCAATGACTTTACCCCAGCTCCCAGAAGTCACCAAAATGTGGAGCAGAGCCAAAAACCGGGCTAGAATAGTTTTTTCAATATACATCCTGTATGCTAACTTGTCGGCTTGTAGTTTTTAATTAAATGTAAGCACATTTCCCACGTCGACCGATAAATCGCTGCAGTGCTCCAATAAATGCGTTTGAAGTCAAATCCCCTACTGGCTCCAGATGAATGGCCTTGGTCACAAGACATACAAAAACAGCGATATACCCCTTAAGCGAAGTCCGACCTCTTCCTTTTGATGGTGTTATGTTGAAAAGCCCAGCGTAATCAATTCCAATGGACGTGAAAGCCATCTGTGGACGAACTCGCGCCGGTGGTAAATTACCCATTTGTTGACATGTAACTCTGGGATTCCATTTGTAGCAGACTACGCATTGATGGATTTCCCACCGTACAGCGTTACGACCGTTGAGTATCCAAAACTTTTTCCGGATATGATTTAGTGTAAGAGCAGCACCTCCATGTAAGGTACTGGCATGGCTAAACAGGATGACCAAGCTGGTAAGCGGATGTTGATATGGAAGTATGTATGGGTGTTTTTCTGACATCGGCAACAACGCATCCAGCAAGCGTCCTCCGAGTCGAAAGACCTTTTCCGATTCATCAAAATCAAATAAAAACACTTCTTATATATTTAAAAAGTTTTTAAGTAGTTTGAAAATCGGCACTCGGCCTGTTTTGCATGTTTACATTTTTAATTTTGAAACTAATTAAACACTTTTTAAATATTTGGTATTTCAACTTCCAACGACATATAGCGAAAAATTTCCTGTTTTCCCGCCAAAGTAGCGGAAACGCAAAAATTAGATCAAATGTAAAGAACAAATTAATAACGTTTTTTTTTAATTTTAATTATTTAAAGTTTCCTTTGATGCCTTAAAATATTATTTTATTGTGCACGACTCTATATGACCATTTGACATGATTTTTTACATAAATGTATGTATAATGCACGTAAAAGGTTAGGTATAGGGGATCTTTGCTACTAATTTTAATGAGTAATATCTCGAGAATGCGACTAGCCAAACTAGCGGGAAACCCAAAAAGTTGTAGAACAAAAAATGTTCAGCTCGAGCTGTTTAATAAAATAAAAGTAGTTCCAGGACTCTAAAACAAAAAAATTGACACACAGACAGACAGACAGACAGACAAACAACAGGACAAACGTTTTCATTTCGGAAAGGCCGTTAAAATCTTGTTTATTGAATATCTTTTGAACGCAGTATCGGATCAGGATGATCGAGGTGTCATTCGACGCGTATTTAAAGCTAGATCACATCTACATTAAAAAATTTGGGATTTTTGCTCCACCGGCTCCAATAGCTCCAATTTTCAACATTTTCAATTTCGCACTTTGACTCCCATTTCTTCTAAACTAATCTTAGTATGCAGTTTCAAAGAGGTTTACAATACCTTTCGATCAAGATATAAATGGTTCTGATCGGACTGCTGTATATAGTAGTCTCGGTGCTCATCGTCACTACGTGGACTGCCGTCCACAGCGATACGGGTTGAGTGGTAACAGTAAACTCAACTTGGGTAACATTTTTCGTTCCGATAAGAGTTTCCATTCGCCTCTAAAACATTCCCGATGACAAATCCGAATCACCCAAGTGGGACTCACTTCCTTAGTCTCGCTCACCTTAAGGAAGTCCACAGTTCGATCAGATTTTGCGGACTGGCAATTAGTTATTAACCTGTGGATATATGCTATTATTCGGATTAGACGTGTATATAATGAACAGCTCTCCAATATAGAAGGCCCGTGCTCTTTCTGAACCGCTATAGCATTGCATTATACTTCCTTTGATTCGCTGCTGACTCGTGCATCGTTGCCGGGATCTGATAATATAGCTGGCCACTCACATTCTTGCAATTGCAGCCACGACGGCCCTTCCCACCATAATTGGCAATCTGACAATTTTGTCACAGTGACTACCCGACTCAATAGGTCTGCCGGTATATCATCAGAGGGCACATGACGCCCCTGAGAGCCATTGCATAGCTCCAGAGTTTTGCCTATGCGGTTGCCGACAAATACCTTCCATATTGCAGCTCCTCCGTTAATTCAGCTCAGAACGATCAATGAATCCGACCAGAATACCGTTTTTTGAAAAGTTAACATGGATGGTTAAGTGATCTTTTAGATACTTGAACATTTTTGCTGCCACTACTGCTAGACACAATTCCGCCCTTCTAATCGACAGTTGTGGGTTAATTGGGGTTATCTTGCATTTCGCTAAAACCAATTCCGCATGAATTCCAGATGCGTCACAAAATATGTGAAACTGCGGGTTGCTCTCCGACAATCTTCATCATCATCAGCATCATGCTTATGATTTGTGACTGCAGCTCCTTCGCCTCATGTACTATATACTGTTCACTCCATATAATACGTCATCCACATACGTTTGCTATTCGATCACCTATGCAGCTAACGGATACTTATGCGCTTCATCCTTGGCCAATTGCATCATCCTGTTAGACAAATACGGGGCACAGCTTGTACCAAACATAACCGTGCAACAGGAATACTCTTCAACATAGTTGAAAAGGAGTGGGCGGATTAGAAGCCGTTGTAAACAAGATGATCGTAGATGTAGTCCCAATGAAAAGGTCTAAAGTCCCACGTAGACAAATGAATAGTTGTTGGGGTTGCAGTTTAAATTGTATAAAATCTTTATTTGCCTTCATCGGCTGGGTCGTAAATTAGAACTTATTACATGTCATAAAATAGAAGTTGTGGAGAGCGGAATAGAAAGCTCTTGCAGACTGGAAGTCCGGAGGAAGAGAGAGGTTGAGAGAGTGTGCGAGAGCACTGGGCTCCATGAAGCGTGACATTTTGAAGCCGCTAGCGCTTTACACTGGCTCTCGAAAATAAGCGCCCTCTTGGCGCGAACAATAGTTGCTGTTGTCCGGTTTCCACAAAATCATTTGAAAGCTCCATGTGGAGTTTTGTTCCGATTGCTAAAGTCTTATATAAAGATTTTTCAATTCTCTTTTTCATTGATCCGTCAATCACCACGCGCCACCGTTCTTCACTTGACAAAACTTCCGACGTCTCACCGTACTGCTCAAGATCCCACAGTCGGGAAAGTAACATTGGCCGATTGTAGTGACCAGCTAAGATTGAAACTATTCGACCCACCCTCGCACTAAATTGTAATAACTTTTCCATCCAAGTCATTCTCTCAAAAAACCCCTTGGAACCCCTTTTCAGGCGCTGCTAAATTTAACAAAAAACAAGTGAGAAAGCTACAGTCGACTGTGCTCGACTGTGAGATACCCGGTACCTAAGCGTTTGCGCTTCACACTAAAAGGCAAATTAAAATTGTGTATACATACATTGGCGCCATTATATCGCACGGCCAAGGCTCGAATGCGCCACCTGTCGGCTACAGCTTGCAACAGCAGTGCCTTATTATTGCTAATATCTCCCATGTTTATCATCAGATTTTATTGAAGTTTTTAGGAAACGTCCGTCTCTATTTTATTAATTTATTGTATCTATTAATTTTAAGCCGAAAATCACGCATATAGCTAAGATAACGTTTTTATGATTTTTAGGGGCGGAAGTGGGAGTGGACAAATTTTAAAACAAACTTGATCTGCGTGCAACAAATTCCAAAGTTGTCACCAAATTTGGTAACTCTAGCTCTTATAGTCTCTGAGATCTGTTGTTTCACACGGACGGACAGACGGACAGACGGACATGGCTAAATCGACTCGGCTGGTGACGCTGATCAAGAATATATATACTTTATAGGGTCGGAGATTTCTCCTTCCGCCTGTTACATACATTCTCGGTTGGCACTAACTTATAATACCCTTGTACCCTATGGGTACCGGGTATAAAAAGCATATTTTCATTAAGAAAATGTAGAAGCTACTAGATGTGACAATCTCTGGCAATTTTATTTTAGTTCTGCCAAATTTAGGTTAACTGTTGACGAAGCATACTTAGTATGAAAATGGCGCTTCATATGTAACATATGTAATGGCCCAGTTGTCTAAGCAGCCGGTGAATCTACATCTTGCAAAATTGGCACGAGCTCAATCCCACACAAAACCAAAATATTTTCTGTTTGTATTTGTATTCTAAAATTTTTTTCTAGTTGTTGTCCGGGTATAATAACAAAGGAAAAAGAAAGAAATGCAAAAAAAAAACAGAGAAAAAAAACAATAAAAAGTTTTGGCGATGTCGGGGCTCAAACCCACGACCTAGACAGCTACAGGCTACTCAGCAGCGCCTTAGGGGGGTTTTAAAAGTCGAACCTTATTGCATATTGCTCCCATGTTTATCATCCGATTTTACTGAAATTTTCAGGAAACGTCCGCTCTATTTTATTCATTTTTTGTATTTATTAACTTTTACCCGATAAAAAACGAGTATAGCTTATTTAACGTTTTTTATGATTTTTGAGGGCGGAAGTGGGCGTGGACAAATTTTAAAACAAACGATCTGCGTGCAACAGATTCCAATGTTGTCACCAAATTTGGTAACTCTAGCTCTTATAGTTTCTGAGATCTGTTGTTTCACACGGACGGATAGACGGACAGACGGACATGGCTAAATCGACTCGGCTGGTGATACTGATCAAGAATATATATACTTTATGGGGTCGGAGATGCCTCCTTCTGCCTGTTACATACATTCTCGGTTGGCACAAACTTATAATACCTTTGTACCCTTTGGGTACCGGGTATAATCACGTGGCGTTAAACTTTATTAATAATTATTTAATCCGAGTGAAACCAATAGAGGAATATTCAAATATAATTTGTGTGTGAATTTGTGCGGGAGAAAGGTAAATAAGTGCGATTAAGTGAGTCCCAATATTACCATGGTTTTCATAGGAATCCGAATCCAAATGCGTGACGGAGGCATATGCCTCGACAAGGACAACCGCCTACATTAGCTCTCATTTGGCCAGTTTCGCTCCATAAACAGCGGCCAAGGGAGACATAACCTCCAGCCACGATATAACGCAATCTGTCGCATGCTGAATACGATTTGGCAAAACCATTTAAAAGACCTGAGCTCAGCCAACTATACCGCTGTGTGGCAGTTTTTATTTGGCCGAATCCGGCGCTTCATCGTTTGGCTATTATCATCGCTAAGCTGTAGTGGAAACCACCTCATCTGAACAGCGAAGGCCTAACTTAGACCCAATCTCGTCTTTTTATTTTTTATTTTATTATACCCTTGCAGAGGGTATTATAATTTTGCCATGATATTTGCAACGCAGTGAAGGAAGTATCTCCGACCCCATAAAGTATATATATTCTTGATCAGCATCACCAGCCGAGTCGATCTAGCCCTGTCCGTCTGTGTGTCTGTCCGTCTGTCGGTTTCTACGCGAACTAGTCTCTCAGTTTTTCAGCTATGGAGCTGAAATTTTTCAGCATTGTTTTATTTCTTTAGCACGCAGTATATATGTCGGAACGAAATCGGACTACTATATCCTATAGCTGCCATAGGAATGATGGCGAAATTAATGTTAAAAAAATTTTAACTTCTCTGTTTTTAAACGTATTTCTATAAATTTTGAGATGGAGCAGTTTTTTATGGTTCTAGAATTACGGTTTTCATTTTTTTAAGATGGGACAACTATATCATATAGCTGCCATAGAAGCGATCGGTCGATTTATATGAAAATGAAAAATTGTACATGTAAAATGTTAATTTACAAAATCCGATATTTTATAGGGTATACCAACTTCGGTTTACCAAAGTTAGCTTTCTTTCTCGTTTTTTCTTTGTTTTATGTTGATGCACTACGGTCAGTACACTCAAGGGGCCCCTTGTCAATAGGCGCGAAAGAAAAGTATAGGTAAAAGAATGCGAGGAATATAGACAACTATCGGGCAGCTCAATTGCTATGTTGCATGTGTACTAAGTGAGTTAAGTTTGTTTTTGGTTTCGGAAGGCTATCTACAGATGAGATCATTTTGTACAAATCATTATAGTTTGCACAAAGTACTCTAAAGAGTTCATGCATTTCATATGATGTTCTGCAGTGGTGAAAAACCCATTAAACCCATCATAATGGAGTTAAATGCTTTACTGAAATCAGTATAGATTACATCTCTCTGGAAATTTTTTGGAAAGCCCTTTGTAATAAAAGAAGTGAGCTCCAGAATGTTAGCTGTCGTCGATCTTCGTTTAACAAATCCATGTTGGCACGGAGAAATTACTGATCTACACAGGTGCTGCAAATGGGGAGTAATTACGTTTTCGAAAAGTTTTGGGATGGCTGACAACTTAGAGATTCGTCTATAGATGTTAGCATCCACTTTCATATCTTTTTTGTGGAGAGGAATGACGTATGATTCCTTCCAAATAATGGGAAATTTTGATGTTTCTAATTTTAGAAGGAATCTGCACAGGGCCTCGGCAAAATACCTAAGCACTTAGCCTGGTATTCCATTGGGACCTGGCGAATAAACCTGCTTGACACGTTGAAGATCCAAAAGAGGGAGCTTTCGTTTAAGCTTGGACTGAAGATAAGGTTTGATTTGGGCATGTTATAAGAATAGGTCTGGTTTGAATCGGATGACGGAGAATAAGTAGCTTGAAAAACCAAGCAAAAAGATCGGCGATTGCCAGATCATTGTTTGCTGTCGTCTTTTAAAATAAAAGCGAGAAAGGTTGTGTAATTGGCTAACGTTTAGTATTGACAAAATTAAAAAACTGTTTTGGGTCCTGTGCGAACTGAACCCTAAAAGGAGTCAAATAGTTTTTATAATACTGCGAGTTAAGCACGGTGAACGCAGACCGAGCCGCTAAATAGCGAGAATGGACAGCTTGAAAACCGTTACGTTTAAATTTAGACTAGAGATTGGACTTTATGTTTTTGAGGCGAGTCAACTCTTTACTAAACCAGGGAGGAACTTACAGGAACTTATTCAGTAAAAAAGGAATTCATAGCATTGTAAAAAATATCCATGGTATCCACCATATCAGTGCCCATGTAGAGATCGGACCAATCAAAGTCAGATATGAAATTATTCAGCCGACGAAATCCGCCTTGCGAAAGCAGTGGACTTTCTTAGCTGCCCGATCAGACTTATTCTGCATAACAGTCCCAAAATCGATAGTCACATCGAAAGTAGGATGGTATGGATCTTCGGGTTGCGTCAATGGCGGCACCCTAACTAAACTGACTTGCAGGTCAACATTTACATTTACATTTACATTTATTTTATTTTGGTACGTGATCTTTGCTGCTTAAATCTAATCTAAATCTACTGTTTATATACAATTTGTATTTAGAGGTGAATGAGTGTTATGTACAGATGTGTTAGTTTGTGTGTTTAGGGGCAGCAGCCCTAAGATAGTTTAGTTAGGGGGGGGTTATGTTGACTGGTTATTGGAGGGTGCGGGACGGCAGTTGCCCGAATGTTGTTCGTTTTAATCTTCTTCTTGTTGTTGCTTTGGTAGCTCTCCTTGCAAGGCGGTTGGGGTGAGCTTTAAGGCGGGTTTTGTGGGCCCTTGCCAGCCGATTTATTGTGTCACCGACCATTTCAATTTCAAGATCCTTGTGTATATCTGTGTTTCTGATGTACCATTCAACATGGTTGACTTGAGACAACGAAATATCAAACCAGCGATCAATAAAATGGTGGCGTGCTGTAGCTAGAATAGTATTTGAGAATTCATTTGCTCCAGTAATTTTAAAATCACCTAGAACAATTAAATGGTCCCTATCCGAAAGTCTATTGGAGACCGACTGGATAGCGGAAAGGTGGTTCCAATAAATAGCAAGTTCCGACAAGGGGGGATCAAGTAATATATGAAAAACTACCATTAAATGATAGCTTCACACAAAGGAATTCAACATCGTTGAATTCCTCGAAAGTTAATAATTCAGACGTGAGGTTGGAGTCCACCGCAGCCAGGACACCGGACCCTCGCCTGAAAGGGCGATCAAGCCTGTACGTTGTCGGAGCATAGAATCTCCGGCTTTAACCAGGTTTCTGTGAACACAATCACCTGGGATGCAAAGGAAACTCTTCTTGTTGTTTCAGGGTCGTAAGCTTAAATCCAAGTCTCATCGCCCGAGATTATCCATTTGAGCTTGTCCTGATAGTCAGAAAGCATTATCTCACACACATCAACGCGATGACTTTTTTGCATGAAATTGAGCGTTTTCGGTACCAAACGAGATTTGACTTTTTGTAGGCCCAAATGGTCTTTCAAAATTGTTTTCACAGATCCTTCTGATATTCCGATCATATTAGTAAGGTCTCTAACAGTCAACCGCCGATTTTTGAGCACTAATGTCTTCACTCCATTGACGTGTTGGTCATCTGTTGACGTCGATGGTCGTCCGGAGCGCTCCAAGTTCCCGACCCTCTTTGAAGTCTTTGTACTACTTAAAAACATTTTTCTGGGACATGGTAGAATCACCAAAGGCCTTCCGCAACATCCTCAACGTTTCCGCAGCCGAAATTTTATTCCGCAAACAAAATTTGATGGCACTTCTCTCCTCAATTAAATCAGACATTGTAAAAATTGACAAATGCACTCTTGATCGTTTGGTAAACACAAGCGTAAATATAGTACTGACATGAAATTACCACCAGATGTCATCAACAGTCCTGCCATGTACAAGGTCCTCTTAGGTAGAAATTAACATCCGCTATTAAAAGGCCGATTACTAAAATCCTTTTGAACTACGTACACTACAAGGTTCGCATGCGATTGGTCTTTAGATACCATAACCGTATGTACAGAGGCTATGCTTGCACATTCGTTGACTTTTCCTGAAACGATGAATCCTAGCCGTGTGTTCTGCGCAATAGATGAGCCAGCTGGACCATGATGTATTTCACTCAGCATCAGTTCGTCGGATATGTCGCTTTCCAGCAGTATGTCACACCTTGCGGTATAAATTAGTTAGGATCAGCTAGACAGAGATGTTTGAATTGGGTCAATATATATCCACTGCTAGCCGGAGCTCCGGCTGACTCACTTTAGGCAAAACATACGCTGTCGCACTGTACTGAACTTGCGGCTTAAACCTCGATCCAAATTGTAATAATACGGAAGATGAGGCTTCAGTAATCTATGCATTCGCCAATCCATTTACCTTAATGCGTGCCTTTTGCCGAGCCAATCCAAGCTTTTGAACTGGCGCTGCAAAATCAATGCTTTCATGATTGTGAATAGCTTTTGATGCAAGAATCCGATCCCTAGACTCGATTAATTGAGTTTAAATAATCGCTTCGCTGTTGATATACGCTCCTTGAAATTTCCCATCAGTACTCGCGTTCATATATTCAGCCTTAACCACGTCGTCCTCCGCAAGGACCAGTCTGCGATGATTATTTCGGAATTCTGTACGCAAATAAGCCAAAGCTTCCAATCTGGCCTCCATTTAGCTGCACTTATTTTCCGAACATTTTCATGGATCAGAATCACCGCATCCAATATCGAGTCCTGTTCCGCGATAAATTCCTCAAATGTTTCTGCTATGACTTGACCCTCTTACACACAACAAAATCAAGTGCAATAACCGTGCGGAAATACCCACGTCCACTCCAGAGTACTATAGTCCAACGCTGATCCACCGACTGCTTACAACCAGCCCAAGAAAAGTCGTCCCGGGTTTCGGCACCAAAAATGTGTTGGCTATCGACTGCGTATCGAAGTAGCTCCAATCTGCGTAAATTATGATGCGGCGCACAAAATGACGGCGTGCTCATCGTTCCGCATTCGATCTGCGACTGAAAACTGTTTTCTTGTTGTGCTTGCTTTCGAACGAACGCTTCGATCTCAAAACAACCGAACGCATTCTGGGGTTCTAGACATTTCGTTCGGCTGCTCTGGGGTTCCAGGCTCAGCCGTTTGGTTGATAGCACTTTTTTAGCTATTTGACGCCTGTATATATTTCTTGCTTAGTGAAATAATACATAAGCAAAATAACTTTGATCGCTTTCAGTTAAATAGAGCAAGGGACAAAGAGGAATGTGTATAACTTAAGCGCGCTTCTAATGAGCGTGACGCCATCAGGGCTGCAGACGATTCTAGTGTTGGGAATCGTAAGAATTGCCTATTTTTTTCTTGTATGGTCTATATGTCCTATTTAAAACATGTTCTCGTGCCAGTTGACTCGGAAATACTCGGGTTAACATCGTACCACCGGCGGGCACGGGGAGGAGCAAGCCTCTCTGCGTGTTGCCAGCGGTCACACCTCTGCAATGACGGGAGCAGATCATAGCAGTTTCAACACTACTGCCAAAACAACAACAATTAAACCGCAGATCAAGCTAAATCGCACAGGTGCCGTCGTCGAAACAGACTCGGACCTGGAGAGCGTGCAGCTGACACAGGAAGAGGAGGAAGGACTTCTCCCGTCCAGTGAGGAGAAGGAAAAGCTGACCTGGGGTGAGCAAAAAATTGAGGAATCCCGGCTGCACTTCGCCAAGCTACCTGAAATAGCCTCGAATGGTGGATTGACCAACAAGGTGGTGGAGATGCTCGCCAACAAAAGACAATGCTCCGCCGAGAGCGCAGCCAAGGACGCTCTGGTGAGCAACCGGCAAGCGAAGAAGCCAACGAAAACGAAGGTTAGTGAGGTGACCAAACGACATCTGATCGTGGCACTCATTGACCGGATTGACGAGAACGGCAAGATGACCGAGGCGCGGTGGAAGAAGGTGCACGCGCGGCTCGTGGAATCGCTGTTTGCACGGATGGAGAAGGACCCCAAGGTTCCCATGCCCACATTTGATGGTGACGGGTGGCTGAATGAAATCCGGAAGTGCACGGACGACCCTTCTCGGAAGTGGCTGATGCAAACGGTCGGCCAATTGGAAGCTTTGTGGGAGGGGGCCAAGCTGGAGATGGTGGAAAGGGAGTCAGGGGGGCCAATGCGTGATCCTTCAGATCAGTAAGGAGGCCGTGGATGTGCAGTAGTGTCTACCTGCGCCTCAAAAAGCGCCAGCCCGCAGACAAGGACGCGCACACCCTGCACGCAGCCGAGGTGGAGAAGGACTTAGGTCTGAACACCATTGTGGAAGCCGCCCAGGATCTATCTCTCGAAGGCTCGGATGAGGAGGAGAACGGTTACCTGACAACCATAGTCAACCCGTCGGAAGGTGAGCAGAGTGCCCATGCCAGGGAGGGTACTGCAGCTCAACCAACATAAGAGCAAAGTCGGATCAATGGAACTCCTGAATATCATGGAGCAAGGGTCCGTCGACATAGCCTTGGTCCAGGAGCCATGGATTGCTCGGGCAATTCCGTGACCTGACTAAGATCCTTAAACTACAACTTACTCTGCACACCACCGCTAAGCAGAAATAGAACCGCCGTACTCGTGCGGAAGGTCATCCACTCTAAGCTTATGTCTCAGTACAGCTCTGACGGCCTGACTGTGGTGATGTTAGCATCATTCTACATACAAATATAAAAACATTTTTTTAATTCATAATTCATTTTTAAAGAAGATTTTAGTCAAATTAAATTTACAGGGAGCATGTGGTATATTATTTTAATTTGTTTGTATGTGTATGAATTAGTGTATACTACTGTGCATGCATCTTCTTATTTTCGCACGCAATTTAAATTTTACAAAACGTTAGAGAATGATCGAGAAGCTTCTGAATTTCGATAGTTTAATATCGATAGTTTAATTCGATACACGGCAAAAACTACAAATTTAGATATTCTAATACAATTTTAAAGTTTGAAGTAAGTATTTTCCAGCTTTTGCCTGACTGTTAACCTTTTTTGTGTATTAAAAACTTAACGTATTAAGAAAACAACATTTGAAGCTACAATAAAATTAATAAGGTTTTTTACTCACAGGTGCTAGTTTGGTAAAGGACCTTTAGTTTCCTAAACTTATACCCATAACTCATTAACTATAAATGTAACTCAAAAAAAAAAAATGTCAGATTTGCCAGAATTTTGCGACCAAAATTGACATAAAAAACAACAAAAACAAAAAATTATCACTGTAAATGGTAAATACAAGATTAAAAGGTTTTGAGAAAATTCGTATTTTTTGAGGTTAGGAAACTGTTAATCGATTTTCTCTCAAAAAGCACAAAAGGGCACCCCTATTTTTACATATAGTATATGAAAGTTTATATCAAATAGTATTTTTCACTATAATATGAAGATAAAATAAAATAAAATATAAAGCTTAATTTAAGGTTTAACATAAAATATTTTTTAAAAATATAATATAATAATAATTAAGCATTATATGATAATCCAAAATTAATTTATGCGTCAAATATTTTGATGGCATACCAAATTTTTTATTTATTTAGGCAGGTTTTTTGAAACATGTATTTAAAAATGAAGAAAAGGTGTAGTTTTTATTTTCATCTAAAATTCGAAAAAAATGTATATTTGTGAAAAGATTGTGGTGTGTACTTTCAACCAATTTATCTGTAGCAAATGTGGGAGAGGAGCATACATACGTAGGCCCCACTTCATCAAACATACTAGATATCACACTCTTTACAGGACAAAGTACTATGTTATTGGGATGGAGAGTCCTCGAAAGACCATCTTACTCAGACCACAAGTACATTCAATTCGAATACGTATTCGAACATTCGCCAAAGCAGATAGTCTACAGAAACACCTGAAAATTCAAACTGGGAATGTTTAAAAAGACATTCAAAGTAAGGCTCGCCACACGTCCGGGCGTAGTAAAATCTGCAGAAGACATTGAAACGTCCCTAGAGATCCTTTCCAAGGAAGAGGACCAAGCCACGCTGGTGGAACAAGAACCCATCGAACCAAAGAAATAACCTCAGGGAATTTTTCAGAATCGCCAAGCATGCGAAAGATGATGTCATCAACGAAGTATACAAAACCCTACTCACAGACTACAAGAGAGAACTACGCAGGGCGCAAAGAAGCTCCAACATCGAGACGGTCCCAGAAACGGCTAGATTAAGGAAGTTGTTAGCAAAGCAACTTACCGCTTAAAAGCGACGACGAACAGTGGACTGTGGGCAGTGCACACTTCCCAGGAACCACGGAGATCTCCGATCCCAATGAGATATTCACGCGTGACTTACTGCAGGAAAGGCAGCGCAACGCCAAGTTGCAGCAGGAAACATGTCGCTACAAGGATTCGGGCATAGTTCAATTGCTCGTGACATGATCAGTATATATGACTACATGATACTCAGAACTTATTCGGATGTCAAAACATCAACATTCATGGGACCGGACAACTGGAAAAACGGTTAGAACCATAATCAACACCTCAACATATACACCTACGGCTCTAAGATAAAAGGAAGAGTAGAAGCGGGCATATATTGTACAGACCCTGAGATAAGCCTGTCATATAGGCTACCGCGCCAATGCAGCAAGTTTAAGGCAGAAGTGTTAAGCCGCCAATACGAGGCGGTCAACCTATTCGTAGACAGCCATGCAGCGATAAGATCCATGCAGTAGTCAGCGGTCTGTTCCAAAAATGTACTGACAAGCAGGGAGGTACTACACGACAAAGTCAGTGCAGATCTACTGGGTTCCCAGCCACCAGGGCATTGATGGTAACGTCGGGCTGGCGAATGACTGAATGGAGAACGTGCTTGTCTCCTCAAGAACGCATCAAAGCGAGTTAGAGAAACGGGCCGACGTGCGAATAAAAAGAAGGTGTAGGAACTCCACAACCTGCAAGATCTCGAAGATCATGTATAAGCAACGCAATAAAAAACTCAGCCATCTACCAGGGAAAGATTGCAGACTGCTAGATGGAATCCTCACAGGACACTGCCAGGCTACGACGCATACAGTTAAGCTAGACATCACCATCAATGGCAACTACAGGAAATGCGATGAGTCCGAGGCAATTGAAACCTTGGAGCATGGAGGACTTCGAAACCTCTTAAACTTTCGCCACGTTCATACTCACCCATCCGGACAACTAAGGGCCATATTAGCCTATCCAGAGCCCTGCGACAGCCGTCAGGATTAACTTAACCGAACCTACCTCATGGTATATTATTTTTACAGCGGGCAAAGCTGCTTCGGAATTGCAAGTATTTATATATATACACTGCCGATCAACGGAATAGGTTCACATAATTTTGCTTGCATTTTCATGATTTTTTCATCACCTATTGATCGAACGCATGTTCTTTGAAATTCAGTGCAACTCTTTATTTGTGTCAATCAGTGTGCGCTAGTAAAGAACCGTTTGCTAAGTACCGTTACTTTGCATATTCTGTTTTATTATTTCTTTCGCCAATTTCTGTGAAATTTTTGGCTCAACTGAATAGGTTCAGCTGCAAGATTTTTAGTTTGCGGTATAACTTGGCCATGTGGCGACCCTTTCTTGATGCAAATTTGTAATGTAATATATTTTCTTTAAATTTAATGAAAAATGGGAAGCGGGGAGCAATTATCCGAGTATGAAAGAGGCCAAATCGAAGCCTATCACAAAAGTTGTGAGTAGTTTTTTCAGAAACGAGGCAGAATACGGCAAAAACATGAAAGGCGGAGTCAAACACGCCATCTCTGCGGCAGACAGGAGGCAATTGTGCGAGCTGCGTCCAATTTCCATCTATCAGCACCCAAAATTAAAGATATTTGCGGTATTACAGCCAGTGTGGCTACTGTTAAACGTGTGATGTCGTCGGCTGAACATATAAAACGTATGAAACTAAAAAAAAAACACCGTTGAATGATGCACGTAAAGCTTCACGACTACACTTTGCGCGCAAGCACATGAGCTGGACGAGCGAATGGCACAGGGTGGTTTTTACGGACGAAAAAAAAACAATTTTTTTAGACGGCCCTGATGGGTACAACTATTATTATCACGATCTTCGAAAGGGAGAGCATTTACTGAGCCGTCGCCATACATTTAAAATTTCATATAAATAAGACCTTTAAATCTTATAGATGCCATAGGAACGATCGAGCAAAATGGGACGATTTTCCTTGTTTTAAAGATATACGATTAAAACTTGGTAAATTGTCTTTTAATTTAAATTAAGATAAACATTTAAAACATCATCCAAATCGGTCCACTATATCTTTTAGCTTCCATAGAAACAATCGGTCCAAACAAGGAAGTTTTCGTACGTAAACGTTCTTTTAATTCAAATTTAGCCATACGTTTTAAATTTCATCCCTATCAGAACGCTGTATCTAATAGCTGCCGTAGGAACGATCGGTCCAAATTAGCCGATTTCCGTTGTTTTTAAAGACTTCGAATTAAAACAATATATATTATTGCATATTTGTATTTTAATTATTATCTCCAAGGGTATATAAGTCTCTGCTTGCCAAAGTTAGCTTCCTTTCTGGTTTTCTTTTCAATTTTGTCCGCAAAGTCGGCATTCTCATTATTTCGTTTGGTAAGGATATGTTTTTTTTTTTTTTGAAAATATTTTTAAATACAAGTCATTAATATGAGTGTTGAGGAACAGATACTCATATAACAATTTAACTGCATTTTGTTTATTTTGAATTTGTAACGAGCCATTTGTTTAGTTTCGAACCTTTAGTTTTATTGTGAATCCTTGGTTTTGTTAAGAATCTTTTATTTTGTATGTATGTAAATGTCAGTTCGAATAAGCTGAACAAGAAGAAGACGTACAAGCAACGTGCGTGGCAAAATGTGGTATTTATCTTGGTACTGGTGCTGTTGGAGTTTATAATGATGGAGTTGGTGCTGATGAAGTTGACTCAGATGGAGCTCCTGGAGCTCCTGGAGCAGCTTGGAGCGCTGCTGGTGCTGGTGGAGCTGGTGCTAAATGGAGGAGCTGTTTGCTTGGGGCTGCTGGTGCTTGTGGAGCTGGGACAATGATGTTGTTTGTTTGGTGATTCTGAGACTGCTGTATTCTGAATAATATTTTTTCTAGACAAGGTAGCCTTCATTGCTAACTCTTCGTGTCGGATTGAAGCTTCCAGAATGACGCAAAACTTCCTGGAGCTCTACAGCGAGTGGTCGAATCGATGGAACATCTGCATTAACGGAAACAAATCTCAACACTGCAACTTCTCCCTAAGGCATCAAATCCTTCCTAGGGTTAAGTTCCAGGACACGCTCATCCCTCAAGCTCCTCAGGCGCAGTACCTGGGTCTCATCCTCGACAAGCGGCTCACATGGAGGCAGCACACCACCAAAATTGCAGCCACATGTCGGAATGAGCTTAGGAAGCTCAATTGGATGCTTAGAGGAGGGAGTCAAATAAGTCTAAGTAACAAAGTTCTTCTGTACAAGGCAATAGTGGTCCCTTCAATGACCTATTGCATCCAGATATGGGGTACGGCGTCTGACTCGAACATTATGCGCATGCAAAGGATCCAAAACCGAGCGCTGCGCACAATCACTAATGCGCCGTGGTATATGAGGAACGTGGACATTACAAAGGACCTTCACATCCCCACCGTGA
>VNKF01000919.1:0-67430 GCA_008044355.1 Drosophila lacteicornis
ACTTCATTTTGTTTTAATATTTTTAATTTTTTTATTTTATGGTCAAGATTGCATATAATTGGATCTTCTTTAATTGTATTGTAAATAAATTAATTTTTCCCCGTTGGAAAGTCCCGCCACACGGCTTTGTTTCCTATTGCCTGTCTCCATTTCGCAAGGGTCGCGGGCGTATTATCAACCATTTCCTTCCCCTCGCACCAATTTGAAAGACCCTAACGCGATGTTCATTCTAGTATATTCTAGTATTTCTCTTAGCTCATCTGCGTACCGACCTTGCTAAGAGGTGCCGAAAAATTGTATTTGTCTCTCGCTCGCACTCATTAGGTTGCTAAAATTTAGCGCTGGTGAGTACGTAGCTTAAGAGGGGCCGAAAAAGTGTATTTGTCTCTCGCTCGCACTCATTTGGTTGCTAAATTTTAGCGGTGGTGAGTACGTAGCTTAAGGGAAAAAACTAATGCGCCTATTTTTTTTTTAGCTTTTTGTTGAAAAATACTGACATTTTTCTTTTGTTCAATAGTAAAATATGTATGTATGAAAATCTTTTCGGTTTTTTCAGCTTTTTTTTTCGATAAATACAGACATTTTTCTTTTGTTTAAAAATCTTTCCGCTTTTTTCAGGTTTTTGTTATGGAAAAAATACACCTTTTTTTCCACCCTTGTCCCGCCGAAAACAGCTTTTTTTTCTCAGCAATAGTTGGCAACTGAACATTAGTGAGTCTAGCTCCGTACTCAGACACGCGAACAGCTTGTCTAAGCAGTGAGAGAGAGCGAGAGGTCAATAGTCAATAAACACTTTTCGGCAGCGCTGTTTTAAAGGCCGGTACGCAGACAAACGAACAACATACTAGAAAATACCAGAAAGATACTTTTGGTATTTCTACAGCGGGGTGACGAAAAGAATGAAAAATTTAATAAAACAGGTCGTTCTCGACTATTGGTCTCTCACTCTCTCTTACTGTTTCTTCACACAATTCAAAAATATAGATCCCGCCAAATACAATAATGTATTCAAAAGCCCAGTCCAGGAGTTTAGAAGAGCAGATAAAGTTATAATAATTAAATTGGTAGAGGCCAATTCAATGATAAGGGATTTGAGCAATATTAAACATTTGCATACATAAAGGCCTGGAAGGAAATAGGTCCCTCGATGTCATATTTGATTATGACGTTGATGAGCACTATGAGATGTGACGCTCGATGACTGAGATGAAGGTCAGAGGCGATGGCCATCGCCCGCTGCTGCTTAGAGCAGTGTCTGGCTGGACAAATCCCTTATAGCCAAGCTGGAAAAGAACATGTACAGCAATGGACAGAACCGGGCGCAGGAGGAGTACCAACTCTAACCAAATGTATGCCAGCAAGGATATGGTGTACAATCACAGTCTCGCATCCATCAAGAACGAAGTAACTTTGAATCATTTCACCAGTCCAACAATTTAGTGGCAGTGGTAGCTGCGGCAACCACCGCCACCACCCAGATGGTGGTTATTCCATTTGGTAAGAACAGAATCACCAGCAGCAGCCGGT
The DNA here is from genome assembly GCA_008044355.1 of Drosophila lacteicornis. NCBI lineage: Eukaryota > Metazoa > Arthropoda > Insecta > Diptera > Drosophilidae > Drosophila > Drosophila lacteicornis. Next base: position 1,528 of record VNKF01000919.1, read on the forward strand.
AGAGCAGCCCTTGTCCTGGTCGTCGATCCAGGAGATAATATTGGACAAGTAATAGGGAGAAAAAGAGGCGGTTGTGCATGGTCGAGAGAATCTGGGCGACGGCGTTGGTGGTCATTGTGCGCAAGTTAGTTATTCCAAAACGAGACTAAAAGTCTATGCCAATTGTCTTTCAAATATAAAATAATTAATTGTAGATATAAAACAGCTGATTTAAGATTGGTATGACCACATCATTTACCCCCCAAAAATGCCGAAGAGCGTTTTAAGAAGCGGTCACACTGGAAAAAAATTAAATCTTTTTCGGGTTGCGAACTGTTTTACTGTCTGCGTACTAGGCTTCTAACAAAAACATTTTTCTTTTGAAAAAAAATTTTATAAACTAACGGTAACTAGTTATAAGTCTGTGGTGAGTGGTCATAACTTAGCTGTTAAATATGGAGGCAAGAACAATATTGTCCTTAAAAGTGCTGGAGTTACGGCATCATTTGAGGGCGTTAAACTTGGACGCGACTGGTAGAAAAGCAGTGTTGCAAGATAGACTGTTAGACAATTTCAATGTAGAAGAAGATGTGGAGGCAGATGACGAAAAGCAATATGCGCGTTCGGTAAAGTCCAGTGAATACCAAGAAGCAGAAACAGAGGGTTTCAGAAGCAAGGGTTTGGGAAGCAAGTCAAATTAGATGAGGCAAGTGTCATATCGTACTTCGCGGATGGTGTACCAGATAACAAATTAAACAAGAGTAACCTGTACCGATGCCAGACTTTAGGCGAAGATCAAGATTTACGAAAGCATCAAGGATAGTACCAAAAGCATCAATACAAGCAAACCAGTCACCCAAACAAGGAAGAAATGTTTCAAATGTGGTAAGGAGGGACATTTTGCCAAGGAATGTAGTGCGCCATTTCTGTGCTTTAAATGCAATAAAACTGGACACATGGCTACGAATTGGAATCAGGAAAGGACAAGCGAGAAGAATGAAAAAGTAGGGGTTTAAAAGTCTAGATCGAAGCCAAAAGACTTAATTCATACTGCGTGAGTTAGGTGGTAACTGAACCAAAAGTATCCGATGGAGTACAGCTAAATCATCTTAGTTGAAGTTTGAGAGGAGAAGTCGAAGAGCTGATTAACAATTTGTTGAAAAATTGAAGGTTGTAATGTTGAAACAACTGAAGTTGGTGAATTTGGAACAGCTTGTGTTGAACTACGTAGATCAGGGGTCCGCACGGCCCTATCCCGCGGGATAGGATTTTTCTCAGTCGGCGTCGCTGCCGCTCACGGATAGTATGCACAAAAGAGAACAGAAGAATCAGTGAAGACTAATTGTAATTATGTGTCTAAATTTAGCTTTTTTTAGCTTTAAATAGCTAGTTTTTAGGTTATAGCTAATTTTGTTGCCATATAACAATATATTTTAGCTGTTTTTTTTCTCATATCTAGCCATAGAGTGTTCGATGTTCACTCATACAAATGCAATGTTGGCATTTGACTGTAGTGGTGCGGACCCCTGACGTAGATAGATAATGTTGACTAGTTGAAACATTGTAGCATTGTAGCAAAAATAGTATATACATATGCATGTTATCGATTACATTATCTATCTCTCCCTTACTTCTACTTCCTCTGAACTACGACCATACGAAAAATAAAGTGTCTTTGCTGAAACGAATTATTAAACTATTCTTACAGGTGGAAATACAAAAATAAATACATCGTGGGTTAAAGGAGACTGAATAAGATTGCTTGACTTCGTTGGAGAGCTGAGAACATTGCGGATTAGTGGAAATTTCTCTGATTTATTAACAGATAGGTAGGTAAAAAAGATGGCTGAAAAAGACTGTGTTGTGATTTCAGGAGAATTAACCTAAAAATCAAAAGAGGCAATTTCCCATGGTCTTAATAGATGATGTACTAGACCGATTGAAAGGTGCAAAGGTTTTTACAACATGGAACCTGAGAAATGGTTACTTTCATGTGCCACTCGAGTCAGATTCCAAGAAATAACTCACAATGGCCAATATGAGTTAGATTTTGTACCATTTGGAATATGGAACTCGCCAGCAGTATTTTGTAGGTATATAAACGCTGTTTTGAGAGATTTAGTGCAACAAAAGGTGTTTATAGTCTACATGGACGATATAGTTATCCCGACAGTGGACGAAAAGGTAGGACTAAAAGCATTAAAAGAGTTCTTGACAGTTGCAAGCAAAGAAGGGTTGCAATCAAATTCAGTTCTTGCGATTTGTAATCGAAAATGAGTCGATTTCGCCCTCAAAAGACAAAATTGAGGCAGTGTTTTCCGAGACTAAAAACGAAGAAGGTTTTGCTAAGGTTCTTGGGTTTAACTTCGTATTTGCGAAGATTCATCAGAAACTAGGAGCGTTTGAATATCTAATGATCCGGTGCTTAATAAGCACGGATTTGGTACAATGCTAATGCAGATGGATTCAGAGGACAGACTTCTCTATCCAGTAGAGTTAATGAGTCGTAAAACAATTCACTGGCGATTCACCAGGTGAGTCAGGAGTGAAAAGTGATATTTGGAACTATAGATAAGTTTTGCATTTGAATAAAATTTTGCTTCTGTGAAAGAGTGTTTGTGTGATCCTTAAACTTTTGGAAATGTAGATGCATTTTGATATTCACAAGAAAGTGAGAGAATTAACAGAATATGCTTATAAGATTAAACGGAGCACAAGCAACAGTTGCAAAAAGCACTGCTCTCACCCGATCTTATTATTGCTTATTCCCATTTAGCTATTCTCTCTGTATGTCTTTTGCTCTCCCCCTCTCTATCTCTTTTTCTCCGATGCAGTTGGGTTTGAGGGAAATGCATCGGCAGAAACAAACCGCAAGCTTAGTTCGCTTCTCGTTCTCGCGCAGTGCAATCGCGTCTCGCGCCGTCGGAAAATGTCTGCCACTAACATACATATAATACCGAATGGGAAATAATCAGTGGTGTGATTTGTTGTACGACGTTTTTACGCTTTTAGAGGTGCAATCGTGTTTAAAATTAGAGCAGTGTATATAAATATAGGCATATACATACATACAGATATCCCAATAAGAACCAAAATATTCTTGGAAGAACAACAACAATAAGGCTGGGCTACCAAACGAGTTACAGTCGCACTCACACAAATGGCACTCGTTAACATGTGCCATCTTTGTCCCACCCGCTTTTGCATTCTCCCAGAGTTGCATCACACATACGCACCCTTGCCTGTAACGTAATAAAAGCACGTGTTGGCTTTCATTTCTCGCTTCCCACCTCCACTGTCCCCGGCTGCCCCCGGGTGCCCTGCTTTGTTTTTGTTTTCATTACGTGATTTCGCATGAGTGAGTGTGTGTATGAATGAGCCGATCGCCCTCTCTTGGCTCTCTCTGCTCTCTGATAACAGTTGCGACTTTGGATTGTGTTTGCGAGCTGCCTTTCTTGTCATTGCTTTGTTATTGTTTGGTTTTGCCCCTGCTTGTCTTTGTTTACTTTTTCTGCTTCTTTGCCAAGCTTTGTGCTTACGAAGCAAAGGAAAGCCAATTAGTTTTATCGCATTTCACCCGATGGCGAATCCCAAGCTTTGAAACCGGTTTGGCCCAGGAACCTCTCGTATTCTGATTAGTTCCCACACATATCAACAGGTAGCTGCAGCAGGGCCTGCGTGTGTGCGAGTAAACTTGCCACCTACTCGAACCGAACCCGAACCTTCCCAGAAGTTCAAACACACTCGCGCACGAATACACGTTGTGGCGCAACAAGCTTTCCCCGATACCCCCTCTTTTTCCTACTCGCTCTCTGTCGAATAAACCTGCTGCCGCTGCACAGAAATCAAAAGTGAACATCGCCTCGCTTGCATACACTCCGCCCCCTCGCCCCGTCCCTCCTCGGGCGCCACACGGCACACGAACGGCAGTTCGTTGCCTTCGTTCTTGTCTCGCGTGAGCTTCGTATCTTGATTTGTGCCCGGTTCTAGTTGGTTAAGCCACTCGGCTGGCACTCGGCTCCCGCTTCGGGTCGCGTGGGCTCCCCACTTCGGCCGGGCAGCGGCGCTCGGCCCCACTCGCCAGTCAGTAGGCAGGCAGAGCGAGAGCAGCCCGCAGTTTTTTTCGTGGGGAGATCGCAGTTTTTTCGTTCGCCAATCGGCGGGGTTGCGGGATTCGTAGTTTGTTGCAGTGCAGTGCAGCGCAGCGCTTCTCTGACTTTGTTAAGCTAGTACAATCAATTAAACGATATTAATTACTGGTAGCTAGCTAACCAGACAAGTTGGCCCCGTCAACAGGCAAATCGCTGGGTTATGGGTGCGAGTGGCAACGTAACGTAATGCAAGTGCATTTGCCTAGATTTGCTTGCTGCTACAAAAGAAAACAAAACAAAAGCTGAACTACGAATGCTAGAACCAGTTTTGATTTCGGTCTTAACGACGTTTACTTAAATTCGCGAATGTGGCGACTTTTGCCTGTATTGCAGAATGGTTTTCGGGTGTGCACCGGAAACAAGCGAGAACGAAACAGCAATCAGCCATCAGCCATTCACAAAGCCATAAAGCACAGTGAAACACTTGATAAGGAAGCCCAGAATTGGAAACCCCACGCAAAACCGAGTGCCGAAAACCAAAACCACAACCAAAATCAATCCCGCAACGTTTAATTAAATGCTGATCAAGTGAAATATCAATCGAGTTCGAATCAAATCGAAGAATGTGTGTCATAAGTGCCGAAGTGAAGTGCAGTCAAAAATGCCAATGAATTAAATGAATTTCAGTTTAAAATATTCTCGAAATATCCTCTCCCTCGTAATCGGAGAGGCCAACCAGCAAAAGCCGGAAAAGTGCAAGTTCATGCTGAATTAAATACTCAAATTTATCAATTTGTGCAACCGAAATGGCAATACCACTCAAAGGCAGTGGCAGTGCGGTCTTGAATTGCTGACCAAGAACTTTCCGATTAAAGCAATTAAATTGGCCTTCTATCGACTGACAATAGAATATACTTAGGATGTGCGGCAAGCACTTGAAGCGCCTGGCTTCGGCCCGAGGAATAGTGACAACCGGTTGGGGCAATTAGGGGAGCATCGTTAGAACCAACAGCTAAAGTGAAACAAGTGAAATAGTTGCAGAACAAAGCCAGGGAAAATGTCTGCCACTGAGCCAAAGGATACGGCGTTTAGGTCTGAAGAATCGGCGGCTGGAGCATCGGCCCTGCTGCTCCCACCGCCCGCAGAAGTGGTGGCAGCAACGGAAGAGGCAGTGTACAGCTCCAGCACGGCTTTGTCATTGTTTGATCAGCTGAAAAACAGCGTCAATTTAAACAGTTTGACAATTGGCGCCGGCGGCAGCAGCAATACCACCAACAACACACCACCGCCAGCAGCCACACAAGAGGCAACACCACGTCCAACAACGGCAGACACACCCACCGTCACCCTGCTGCCGGCCCCCGGTCCCCCACCCGTCGCGGATATCGAACTGAAGCCGCCGGCGAAGCCAGCGCGACCCTTCAGCACTCCCAGCAGCATTGGCATCGTGCAGGGCACCAAACGGGGGTCGGGCGGCCTGGCCGGTGGACTTGCCGCACAGGCAGCCAAATTGGATATAAACGCATTGCGATCTCAGCTCTATCAGGGCGCCAGGAAGACTGCAGCAACAACAACAGCCACTAGGCTAGGAGCCAGCAAGACGACAACAGAGTGCGGGAGCGGGTCAAGGGGCTCGAAGAAACGGTGTCTGGATCGTTACGATTCCTCGGAGTCATCAGACAGGTGAGTGTGGCGGCGTTATTGCGGAAACTCTGAAGAATTCAGTGCTCGAAGCGGTATACGATGGACCAAGGCAATACCCATACACAATTTTGGGGCCAGGTTAATTTGAGAATGTTTGTGGTAGCATTTGTAGGTCTACTATGCTTTTTGAATCAACGTTCAATCAAGAATGAAGAGTGTTGAAAGTGCAGCCCAAGCAAAATCGGTTCCTACTCTATGTAATATACCTGGAATTTTTTTGAACGAGTCTATAAATAATGAAGTCCATTTTGGTCCTAACTTGGAGGCCTATTTAAGTTATATTTGCATAAGTTAGCTAGATCTAAGTTAGAAATTTATACCCATTTAAACTATATGAATATAAACAATATATGTGTGGCGCGTGAGTCTACAAAAGAAGATACTCCTGACTGCTGGAATGTTTTAATATAATTTTTCAGTATATAAGCACTATTTAGTTGTATTAATGGCAGTTGAGCTTCAATTAGAGGCTTGGGGCTAACCGAAAAGCATGGCCAACGAATTTCCTAGATCCACTTTATGGCTATAATACCAATACCAGTGTGTATCTGTGGACTTGTTGGCAGTGCCAAGACTGTGCTAATAGCGGATACTCTAAATATATCTGCGAGTTGCATTGCCAAAAAGTGAGCCAAAAGTGGCAGTGTGATCCACAAGACGCGGCCAGAAATAGGTGACTTTGTTGTATCCGAACTGTAAACGCTGCGTTAATCAAACCCCCAACAGTAGCTGAGGCTGGAGAACACCAATAACCGATTTGAGCAAAATTTATCTGACAGGTAATCGGTTCAATAATCGTACATGTGAGTATCAAGCTCTGTAAACACTCGGCGAGGCACGCGCCTCGCTGTTTGTGAACTTATACCTTACAGATACATTTGTATCTACTTAAATGGGCAGCCACAAAAACATCTTGCCGCAATGCCAACTAATTTCCGCTCATTAAAAATGCGCAGCGCAGCAGCAGCAGCAGCAGCAGCAGCAGAGGCAGTGGAAACAAAGCGAGCGACTGCAGGCATTTGTATTTGTATCTGGCAGATACGCACAACATGCCTCCATTTATCAGCCCCAAATGGCCGCTGATGAGCCGCAGTAGCTGCTGACTTTCCATGGGCGGCGCGTGGGCGGTAGAGCAAACCGCGGTGCGGCGGCTTCCTGGCTGCGTTCAGATACAGATGCAGATGCAGATGCAGATGCAGATACTACTCCTTCTGGGATGTGTACTCCGCTCTGCACTCTCTCTCTCTCCGGTTGCCTGACTTCTGTTTGCTTAGCTGTGTTCGCTGCATAAGCAGACATCTGACATTGCCGGGCTCTTTGCATTTCAATTAAATGGCTGCTGTTGTAGCTGCATGCAAATCATGCATAAACTTATTTAACCACCGACATGGCTGTTTTCAGGTTGAGATTTCTGGTTTCTGGCTCTGGCTCTGATTCCGATTTCGGATTTGATTCCGCTCCTGTTTCGGTTCTGCTTCCATCCACACGCAAGCACTTAGCGCTGCCTATCCGCTATCGCCGCTATTGTATCTGTATCTCTCGGTACGATTAACGCGCCGCGAATGTTTTGTCAATTGGCCCCATCGCCGGCCCCCTCCCTTATCGCCCCCTTATCGCCAGCCCCTGGCCCCCGAAGTACACATCATCGCGTCGGCTTTTGGTCGTTGAACTCTTTTTGATTTATTTATTTGTTTGCTTTTGTTTTTTGTGTGTGTTTTTTGGTTTATTTCTGTGTGTGTTTTTTTTTTCATACCACCACAAAACATGACATTTTGCTGTTGCTTGGTTTGGTTTTGCATGTTTTTGTTTATTCTTTGTCTTACGTGTTTTTATTTAGATTTGGCTTTCCTCTTGCTGGGATCTTTGAGCTGCATCTGCATCCGAGAATGGCCAACGAATCGGACCCTTGAGCGGCGCAGCATGCTTAACTCAAGATCCCCAGATAATCTCTAATGGTTTCGTTTTCGATTCTTGTTTAACTGACCTCGATTCGCTGCACCGCTTCAAGCTCTGCCAAATTCAAGGGAACCCAATGTCTGAGCCCGCTACAAAAGACACACACTCTTCCACCGAGAGTAGTCATTAAAATTTTATTTTTCCACAAAAACACAACAAATTGCAGCCTCTGCCAGCGAGCACGGCAAAAAGTATTGCTGAAGCCAGCAAGTACGAGGAACATCCGCAGCTCCACAGCACAGGCATTTAACTTTAATTATCGCTCATAAAGCTGAAAACACAACAACTGCAGGGGCAGAGTAACTGCCTGCTTCAGCTTCAGCAATGAAAAGCCAGCAGTTGTTGCTGCTGCAATTGCTGTCATCATTTCTGTTTATTTGCAGTGTCGCCCGCGTGCGTGAGTGTGTGTGTGTGCTATTGATTTTGTCTACTTTTGTCTTACAGGTTTTCCACGTCTTTCCACATATTTCCACGAGACCCCAAGTGCGACCCACTGCTCCAATGGCGCGAGTCTTTTGCCGACTGTGGGCTGCAGTTGCAATTGCAGTCGCTGTTGCATTTTTTACCAAGTCATGCCCAGAAATAAGCGCGACAGCGCGGGCTAGCAAGGGGAAGACAATCACCCTGAGATATTGTGTAATCGCCCACGTTGATTTATCTCGTTTAAGTGACTCCGAAACGGCAGCAGCAGCAGCAACAACAACTGCAACAACTGCATCTACAGCTGCAAAAGCAGCATCGCGATGACGTCGAAAGCGTGGCTCTTCCTTCTCTGGCATTGCTATTTGCTAGCTCTTTTTGGCCATTTTAGCAGTGTGGCTTGCCAAGATTTTGGCGGCCAAAGCGGCACTCTCGCTTTTGCTGGCCAGCGGCCACGCTCTATCACCCCCACGATTACAGGCAATGGGAAATCGATCACCGAACTGAACACGTTAACACGATGCAAGTATAGAAGCTGCGCAACAACAGGCGAGGTGGCTGAGCAGCCACTTAGTTACCAACCATTGCAAACGCCCTTCGCAAATGCCCCCTACATTCACCCCCCCACGAGTAGAGCCGGGGAGGCTTCAGCCCTCCATTGTACTATCTTCCCTGACCCTTAATACCACGCACAACGCGTAGCATACATCATACAATTACAATCTGAACAAGTAAGAAAGCTACAGTCGAGTGTGCTCGACTCTGGGATACCGGGTACCCAAAGCTATGCGCATCAAGCCAAAAGTAAAAACCGTTGTTCAATGCCGTTCAGCCCTAAATGGCCAATCGAATTTAAAAATAGAATTTCTAAAAACAACGTTAAAAATAAAAAAAAAGCAGACCAAACTTTCATTTTGGTCCAAAATTCAATTAACCATCTGAGGAGAGTCAGAGTGCGAGTGCGAGAGGGATAACTTACATGGTTTTCATCCAATTTCACTCAAATTTGTAGACCCAATAAAAATTCATCATAGAACCTAAACGATTGTTACATGAATTCTATACTCTTGAGTATGAAATATTCCTTAATAAGATGCTTATCAATTTAATACTACGAAAGTATACATTTTATACTCACCTGCACCAATATTTCATAATAATCACTAACGCGACAAACAGAAAAGCACTAAATTCCAGCTAACGCGATATGTTATCGCGAAATGTAGGTTCGTATTAAAATTAGACTCAAAAATACACAATTGAAACTATAGAGTATAAAAACTAAACTTTGAAGTATACATTTGATATTTTGAAGTATAAAATCTATACTTAACTCGTTATACTGCTTGAGTATACTTTTAAGACAACGTGTAGAAAGGTTAAACTCTTGTGTTTTTTTGGGTGTAGAGCACGTCCGCGTAAATGTATTTTGTTCATGAATAAGGCTTAGTTATAAATGTTTCAAGGTTTTCGAGAGGCAAAGTAGGTGTGGCCAAATTTTGAAACAAACTTGATCTGCGTGTTACAGAGAACCTGAGATCTTTTGTTTCATACGGACAGACGGACAGAAGAACATGACTAAATCGACTCGGCTTGTGATGCTGATCAAGAATATACTCGAATTTACTTTATGGCATCGGAGATGCCTCCTTCTGCCTTTTACATATATTCTTGGTAGCCACTAAGTTTGATACCCTTGTACGCTACTCCCGTAGGTATAAAAACGTATCTGTTCTATGCGATTTACTAGCTCACTGTATAAGCCATCATCTTGAATATATTCCAGTCATCAGTAGACTTTTCTACACAAGTCAAGTGTGAGAAAGTCTTGAATTATTCAACTATATTTTATAGCACACTTGAATATCGCTGACATAGGACATACATTTGAAAAAGCAAGGGTATTGCATTTTCGCCATGCCAAAGTTAGTTTTCATTCTTGTTTATTTTGGGTTTTATGTCTTTTTGTTCATTGTAATTTATATATATATATGTTCTGCTGTCGGGCGCAAGTGTGTGAGTGCCTTGGCGAGATTCCCAGTCTTCTGCTTGTAGCTGAGCCCCCCTTCGCGTCGCTGCCCCTGCTCTTAGACCGTTTTTGCTGCACCTCCTGCTGTCAGCCCTTTTTGTTTTTGCTTTTTTCCACTTGTTCGCCGCATTCTTAGCTCGCTTTGATTGCTTTTGTTGGGATACCCTGCCGGGGAAAAGCATGCTCGACGGCCAGATAGCCCGTGTTACCCTCGCACGAGCAGGGTGCCTGGCGTTCGGTTCATGGATCCAAAGTATTCGTTCATATTTAAGTTTTATATGTTTTTGTTGCGAGCAGCAATCCAGCTGGTCTCGCATGTGTGAGTGGTTGTGTGAAAAGCAGTTTAAACACGAAATTAGAGCCTCCCCCGGGCTCCCCTGCCGACCCACCGAAATCCCCTCGTTCCCTCAGGGAGCGCATTAAGTCGTAATAAATGCTCCCTGGTTGCATGCTTTGTACATTGACCTCAAAACGGAGCAAAGCCGCCGAACCCATGTGCCCCAACCCCCCGGGATCCTGCCCCTCCTCTGCCACGCCCCCTTGCCCCCTGGCCCCCTGGCCTTCTGGCCGCCTGGCACGCTGTATCTTTTTAGCTTGGATGCTGTTCGCTGTTGTTGCTTTTCGTGCACATTTTGCTAAATAGCTTCCATTTACGTTCCGTGGAAAATGCAATTCGCAGTTCGCGAATCGCAATTGTAGAATGCAGACATTTTTTGCCGCTTGCAGTTGTTTTCCCTGCTCGCACGCTACTTTGTCTCTACTAACAATGGCTAAAGGGGCGCTGCACTCGCGAGTCGCGACTTTTCGGGGCCATAAATCAAAAAGGTAAAATTCACAGCGGGCCCCAAGTAGGGACTCTTCGGGCTAACCCACGAGTGGGGGAGGAAACTTTGCTATTAGGAGAAATTAGGTGAAGGAAATAAGTCGGAAATGGTAATCTCGAATGTCAAATGTACCAGGCACTTTCTAGCAGTACGAGATGTGGATGGTCGGATGGGAGCTACTGTGGGAATAAAGAATAACTATATAGAAATACAGATATTGGGAAGTCAGTAAATCACAATCTTTTCATGGCTGTAAAACATGTACTATATACAATTTTGACTTAACGTTTATGATATTGGATCTTTTTTAGCGGCTATATAGACAAGTCTGTCTTTATTCTGGTTAAGAAAGCAAAATGATTAAACTTACTTTGTCTTATTGCTAATGCAGGCATTATAGTATATATGGTGGTCTGGAACTGGTCATTTCGACTACGTGCTAAATATAGAAAGCTTGACAAAAGACTTTGCTCTGTAGCCTAAAGATGGTTGATCTAGTTTTGCGTTGAGACTGGCAGGATCCCATGATATCATTGCCCTTACATATACATAAACGGCTTTGAAACTTTTGTCAAATACATACAGATCATACAGTCAACCAAGGTGTAAAATGTAGGGAAATCTATCAGATTGTGAATTGATTTTGAAGTTTAAAGTGTAATGAGCACTATTGCACTTGAGCCAACTCTTTAATTAGGACTGTTGATGCAGGAAATGCAGCCAGACTCCATTGGTCTGTGACCCTACCCCAAGTATTCCTTTTAGTGGCTGGCACTATGAGCGCATTTGTGCAACAGATGCATCATTTACGCATCGATGTGCAGACCGACACACAAGAATGGCAGTGTGTGAACCTCGTTGAAAAGAAAACCAACAAACCGACAACTTAATGGCATTCTAATGCCGACCACTAAAATCAAAATCATATTAGCCCAGGCCCTGAATGTGGAGTGCCCTGGCGCTGTTGTTGCGGATTTTGCGTCTATATTGTGAGCACACTTTTTGGGCAGGACAACAGCATCAACAGAATCGTGGCGAATTTTCATTAATTATAATGTCAGGCGTCATGCGATGGATGCTTCACCGCCGCTCTTCTGCCCTTATACACTCAGAAAAGTTAAAACTCTGATAAATTTTCACTTAGAAAAACAGCTGAGTCGATCTAGCCGTGTCCGGCTTTCCGTCCGTCTGACCGATCTGCCATAGAAACGATTGGCAAATTTATATGAAAATGTAAAAATGTAAATGTGAAATGTATAGGTAAGTGTTATGAAAATTGACGTAACCTCGTTGTTTTTTAAATTCAACCGATATAAGTTTATATTCAACTGGAAGGGGTAGATTTCTTTTTTGGTCACTATTGTCAATAACTAACCACCGCTTTGTTCTCTTTCATACACAAATACAATTCTAACTTGATATGTTAGAATTGCATTTGTGTAAGAAAGAGAACAAACCGGTGGCTAGCATTCCGTGGGTAGCAAAGATCTAAGCTCAAGTCATTAACAGAGTGCCAAAATATGAATGGGTACTTCAGAAGGAAAGTAAGGAAATTAGAGTAGAGTTTGCATGGCGTGATTTGCTTCATTATCTTCTAATAATGGTGATCGGAGGCACCTATGTTGGGCTGCTAAACATTACTAGTGATTATTAGTATTAACAAAATAATAAAAAACCCAGCTCAGACGTTCGCTTTTTGAAATATCACAGTCGACATTGTAATGATAGGGTACAAGGGTCTTATGAGTTAGTGGCAAAAGAGAATGTATGTAACAGGCAGAAGGATGCATCTCCGACCACATAAAGTATATATATTCTTGATCAGCATCACCAGCCGGGTCGATTTAGCCATATCCGTCTGTCCGTCTGTCTATCCTTCTGTCTGTCCGTGTGAAAAAACAGATCTCAGAGACTATAAGAGCTAGAGTTACTAAATCTGGTAACTACATTGGAATCTGTTTTGTCTGTTTTGGGTCTTGCTCAACATGATCCTCGCAACATTTGTCTCTTTTGAGTGTTGCTTAGCTCTAGCAACATTTGTCTTCATTTGTCAACATTTTATTTTTTTCCATGTTCATGGGCTATTTAATTTCACCCACAATGCTGTGGGTACCGGGTATCTCACAGTCGATCACACTCGACTGTAGCTTTCCCACTTGTTTTTTTTTATAAGCGTCGCATTGAATTATAAATTCAAAAAGATATAGGGGAAACTCGCTTCCACCTGCATAAGGTGAAACGGAAAATTCTTGACAATTTATTTGTCAGTGTAGTGTGTGCTGGAAGGCCCGCAAAGCCACCTCCCCTCGCCCAGGATGGTGGCGTGCAGCTGAAATAACAGCAGTAGAGTTGTGCTGCAGCAACGTGGCCATTTCAGATGGAAAACCAACGGCTTCCCCTTCCCATTACATCCTCTCCAGCCCCAACTGACATCACTGGCCAGACAGGCATCCGAAAAACCGACTGACGGCAGTTGCAGGCATCACATTTTTTCGCTCTGCGCGCCAGCGAAAATTAGTCATTAACTTTTTAAGCATCGACTGGACAAACATGGCGTATGAGTGATGGGCATGGCGGTCATGCGGTGATAAGCCCCATAACTGAACTCAATTCTGTGGCGCATGTGGCAATTATGCTGCCGCCGCTTTGCTTCAATTGCCGCGGCAACTGCGGCAGAAATCGAATGCACGTTAGAGATGCACTTGATGCAATGGCAACGTATTCGCCATGGACTATTATTAAGTTGGCTGGTGGGGGAATCTGTATGGGACGATAGGATGTGTCGGGAGTAGAGTGTAAACGTACAGCAATCAAACCGAATGGCATTTCGTTAAAGAACGCTGCCCATTTAAAGGTTCCATTAGGTATTACATGGATTTGCGTAAACTCAAACATCACGTACCAATTTGGAGAAAATCGCTGTCAAAGTATCTAATATACCTGGTTTGTGCACATTTTAAGGCTTAGTAGAAAACAAGCCTTTCGTAGTCCAGAGCTTGAATACTTAACTAATATATTAATCTGTAAAATCGATATAGACTAGACTTCAAAGCATTTTTTATTAATTTATGGTTAAATTAATAAGTAATAATTCCCACAACCATCAATAAATTATGCGCTAAATAAAACCAATTGAGCGGAAAGTGTCAGAAACACAGTTCCAGTACCAGGAACTCTATGAAAGCGTTATTATTCTTTTTATAATATTATTACGGAGTAACAGTTTAAAATAAAATCAATTTCAAGATCACCGAATCTGTCCAAGGTACTTAATTTATATTGAATACTTTTCTCTTCCGTTTTCAATGCGTCTTTTTGCTTAGCTTTGACCTTGACGTGTGCCTTGTCCTACTTCGAAGCTCAGTCAAAGCAAAAACATACAATAAGAAGCTTTCAAAACGGAAACTGAAAGGGCGATTCAAACGGAAAAGGCAGAAGAAAAGCACAAATCAGAAGCTAATCAAGAAAAATGTAAGAATCGGTTGAGTGTTCCCTGAAAGTCGGAAGCAGACAGTGGCAATAACGACGCATGGAAGCGGCAATGGAGAGGAACATAGCTCAGAAATGGGGTGTAGGGGAGACTAAACAACCATTATAATCGGCTTAAAAAGTGTCAGGCCTGACTTTTGATCAAACTGAATTGAATTGTCAATTGAAACTGAAATTTTTGTTGTTGCCCCGTTGACTGCTGGCGTGCTCGTTGTGGTTTCCGACCATTGTTTTGCCCATTGATTAGACATGAAATTCTGTGTTCAAATATATTAATTAATAAATGTCCAGAGGCAATGTCACAGAAATTGTTTGAACAGTTCTGCAGCTTTATTTGTTGTTGATTACTTTGTGTACGCCTGTGAAATTAGTTTGCGGCCAGGAGGAGGGCAGCGTTGTGGTGTTTGTCATTCTAATTAGCTAAAATAAAACGAAATTTATTGCATAAATACGCTTATTTTAAAATAAAATCATATTAAATTGCATGCGGTTGCGCGGCAAGGGGCGGTCCATGGGAAAGCCAATACAATTGGTAATTAAAAGTTAATTAGGCCGAATGAAGGGGGGAGGTCGGCTCTCCCCAAAGCTTAGCCTATTTAAGAATTCCAGCCACCACAACAGGTGCCACAACTCTAACGCCTTTTCAATCAATTTATTCAGTTTCGCAAGTAATCATCGCTTTCGACCTTTTCACACTCACAAAGGCAGGCACAGTGACCGATTGGGCCGTAGTTACCATTATAGTGGACGGCCACCGTTTCAATAATTCGCGCCCGATTTGTTCCTGTCCATAATTAAGTAATTGACAATGTTGCTTATGATTATACGCCGGGTTGGTTCTCCTCTGAAGCAACGACACTTAACAGCCACTTTTGCTGTCGGCTGTCCAATTGAGCACTCGAACCTATCAGAGTACCCTCTCAAGAGCTAAGAGCGATCTGACGAGAGATTTGAGGGAAACGAATAACTTAATAAAGGGATTCATTGGCACTGTAAAAGTCAAATAATAATTTCGATATACCATTTTCAAATACGTTTTAATTGTAATTTTTCATTTAAAATATTACATTTTTAGGAATTACCGTCGATCAGTGGGGATCATCGGCCAGTCAGTCATAATCTCCACCCAGAAAAAATATACGATAATATTTAGCCTTTTTGCGAATGAAGTCTGTGAATTCGGCTTAATCGACTTTCAAGTATTTTGATTTTTATCAGTCCTTCTGCCCAAGATTAATCGTTCTAACTAGAAAGAAAGTTGATCACCAACCAGTAAAATAAATATTTAGCCATTTTATTTAATTCAATTAGCAAACACTTTATTAATGTAAAGCATGATGAGTAATTAATTAACCACAAAATATGCGAAAGATATTTAATCATAAATCAAATGATTTATTTATGACGGGCAAATATTCTGAGTATATTGCAAAGCAAAACAAATGAATTAAAAATATATTAGTTTGGTTTTATCTAGTGTTTCTGCTCTCTTGGTGCTGCTGAATTAAGCGCATTTTAATTTAATTTTCATGTTTAGTTCATTAGCAATTCAATTTTGCCTTGCCGCCACTGCAAGCAGCAAAAAAAGAAACAATAAAAGTTGCATCATTGCAAGCGAAGCGTGGCAATTACCGCTCTCTCAAATTGAGCGATAAAAGTTTGTAATTGCAATCGCTATCGATGTAATTGGCATCTTTTTCCTTTCCTTTATTTTAATTGTGTGCTTTGATTAGGTATTAAGTTGGGTTCAGAATGGGCAGCTTGAGAAAAGGAAAGTGAAGCTTAATTTGCATTATTTTAGGCAATAAGCCTTAAAAATTGGGTAAGCCATAATATATTTTGTTTTCTTTCTTCAGGAAATCTTCGCTAACGGAATTATTTATTTTTTATTTTATTCGTTCTACATTATTTGTAGAACTCTTGTTTTTAAAGTAATTCGGAGTAATCGTTGGAAAGAGCCTTGGACAGATTTTAATAAACGTCTACAGCTTTGAGTTTCAGATAGTCAATTAGTCCTACTATTATGTGTAATATATAAGCAGATATAATACTAGTTAGTAACAATTAATAAATATTGTAGTTTAATTTTGACCGCGCACTAAGTTAAGTTTCGAATTATATTCCTGCAAGTCGTTGAATCACTTCTGGTGTCGCTCTTTGCTCTTTTTAAAAACAATGATTTTGACGTAATATCTTCATCACCATCTGGTTTTGTCTACTTGGCGCAGAATCCCTCCTTCGCTCATGGGTTGCCCTTCGCTCCCAAACATTTACTCGCTGTTATCAACACGCGATTTTCGGCACTTTTTATTTTTATTTTTATTTTTATGAAGATGTCGCCATCGAAGCGAAGCATCGAAGACGGGGGGCGACTGTCGTGCTGAGCTCTCTTGTCCTTCCACTGTTGTTCCTGGCGTGTTCCTTTTTGTTGTTGCTGGTTGTCGTATAGCTGCTATATATATTCTTGTCTCATTTTCATGGGCCATTTACGTAGACAAAGACTTGCGGCATGTTTGTGTATCCGAAAGATACATTTTCGGTTTGGGTTTGTCTGACTTCAGTCCAGGCCTTGTCCGTCGCCGGGGATTCTTCGTCTGCGTCTGTCTACTGCATTCGTCTGTATGTACTTACTATATACATATAAGAATAAGGCCAAAATACGAAAAAAAAGCTCACATTTCAATATCTTTCAATATAAATTTAGCTTACTTAAGCTATCTTTTAAAATAAGCCTTACTTTAACAATATAATTTAATTAATTATTTAATAATTTTTGGTCTCAAGCTGGATTCGTGGAGTTCTTGATTTTCTAGCTAGGAGTCCGGAACAAAATATTTTAAATTTGTTTGAGATCCGATCGAAAAGCAAAGTTAAAGCGGTATAGTTCCGGATATTCCTGCCGCTAACAGATACCTGCCTTCCAAAATAATTCTAGTCTCTTCTTGGTTGGTTTATTTGCACTGTGTATGCTCTTAGTTGGGGATCGGCGGCATCAAAATACCGGTTCTCTGGCAAAGTTTTCAAAGTCCCTGACGGGGTGTAACAAAAAAGTTTATGAATATAAGAGGGAAAAACGGTGGTTTTATTTCCTTTATATATTTTCTCCTGTCCTTTCTTTCTTTGCTCGGCTCGTGATTATTGCAAAATGCCTTTAAGTTTATCAAAAACAAAAACGAGAAAAATGTCTTATAACTGTCCAGGATGCTATGGCCTGGCCAAAAGTCGTTCTGACATTCCTCAGATTCCTTCAGCTTCCAACAGGGCCCGAACATATATTTTTTTATTTAATTAAACTTAAGCGATTTAGAGGCAAGGGCGTGATGGAATTTAGCTGTTTGTTCCCGGCTCGGCTTTTTGGTGCGTTCATCAATGTGTGGGCGGAGTTGGCCTGTCCATCGTAAGTGTCTATGATAACTCAAACCACGAATGCCGGAGAAAAGGTAAAAGGTCTCGCCAATGTGTGAGCTTTTTTTTGGACGAGCCGCTTTTCCTGGGCACTGTGATGTGTTGGCTGCGCTCATTAAAATTGACACACAAATGCCGGAAAGTTCAACGACAGAATCACTCGCGGATACGGACACACACACATGCAATGAGAAAAGTCGGTGACAGAAATAATAAACAAATATTTATTTGTTTGTTTAACTTTTACTCGCTTGATATTTGCCTTGAGATTTTCTTTTTTATTTTTTCCCCCTTTGCTTTATCGAATGTTTGCCAAGACATAAACCGAACCAAACAGCCCGAGCTGGTGCGGAGGGAGTGGCGGATCGCTGTCACCCAGCCATGTGCAGGAAGCCACCTCGGGCGACTCTGGCCGCCATCCTGCCCGGGGCTCAGCTTATCAGGGCGTTGCGTAAGTCAGTGCATGTCGGGAACGGCGTCGGAGTTCTTATCAATGTGGGCTATACCTCGCGCGGGCTATGAGTAAGGCAAACCGGAAAATTAAAATAAATTTGAGCAAATAAAAATATTACTATATCGGGGGTATGCGCCCTTGTGAAAGTGCATACACCTACCACCAAACCGGGTACTGGGTACTATGACGCAATGCCAAAGCCCCAGCCAGGTGTCGACCTGATAACCCAAATTTCGATAATAGCCAAGGTTTATTTATATGTTACTGACATATATAATTCACTGGAACGGAATCTATTCCGAGAATAAATATTATTTTTACTTGGGGAACTTAAACTGAATGAATGGCTCCCAGGACTATTATATTCACAGCTTAGAATTATCGCAATTCCCTGAAGACACTCTCAGTTGATGTTAATTACCAAAATTAGAATAAAATCATTTAATAAAACCTAGTTTTTATGTTTGTGTTGTAGTAGCTTGTGTAGTTTTTCTTAGATTGAACATTGTCGAAACCCAGAAGTCTTATGTTTATAATAGTAATAATAATTTAACAATTGTAAGAGCAGCTCTAGACCGACGTTCCTAGTTTGTATATCTCCATTTGAAGGCTGACTAAGGCACGGTAATTAAAATTGAACAATATATCCAATTACGATGCGCGCAGTCCTCATATCTTGCTGGCTAACCCTTCTTTGAGTCGCACAGAAACGCTCATTAGCGACTAAAAACATGAAAAGGCCAAAACAGATCAAAACAGAAATTAAGGAGGCTTTGCCTGTGCTTATGGGGGAGGTCCTTGGTCGCATGACATGTCCCGTGTCCATTTCCTCTGCCAGCCACAAGTGTGAGTGTGTGCGACAATTGTTTGTGACACAAAATGATTTTAATCATAATGTCATTAAACACGCAACCGGAGAGGGAAAGGTACGACCGCCGCGACAAGGGCTAACTAGACCCGGGCCTTAGCCCTCGACAGCCCCCGCCCCTGGACCGGGCCTCGACACATGCGGAGATCCCAGGCAGTTGATAATTCCTGTCACTTAATTGCCGGGGCTTAAACATTACAAAATTGTTGTGTGGCCATTGTTAACATAATAAATTAATTTTTTCTGCCTGTCCCCTCGCCCTCCTACTATGTGAGCTGTTGAAAAGTCAAGCTCGAAGTTATGAGAAATTAACGCAAACCGAAAAAGGCAAAATGAGCACTTCCGTTCGGGTTTCGGTTTTGCCTGGGTCCTTTTGTGGGCCACTTTAAATGGAGTCGTAAAGGTAATTGAGGATACTTTGGCGGCCATTGGGCGATCGAAGGCGTTGCCACGGCAGTTGGTGTCCCCTCTCCCCCTCTCACTTCTCGCCTTTCCCCAACTCAGTCTCCCTTAACATGGCCCTTCGGCAGCTTTCTCTTTGGCCTGACAAGTCACGCGATATGCAGAAGGAAGCCTCACAAAAATGCCAAAATGAAGCTCGGTAGTAGAGCCCTCGGGGGCGTTGACCAAATGCAATTGATGAGCACTGAGCAGTGGCGGCGGCAGCGCAGAACGCTACCCTGGAAGACGAAAGGGGTGGAGACAGGAGGAGGAGTGGTCATCAGATGGGATGATCTACAAGTCCCTACCCGGGGAAGGGGCAGATACCTCCTCGAGTAGTTCGCCCTGGCAAAGCCCACCCTCTGCTTGAGAAAAAGGTCCTGCATGGCGACGACTTCCGAAGATTCTTGCCTAAGCAGGACTGCTCACACAAGCACTCAATGTCCCCGCGCAAATCGGTTTATTATGCAGAAAGCTCACGAAGCTTGCCGAAGCTGACCGAAGTCCCTGCGCGTGAGAGCCGCAAGGGGCACGGGGACCTCGGGAGCGCTGTGTGTGCAGCTCTGCTGTAGAGTCCCATTACTAAAGGTATAAAGTCGGACTTAAAGGCGAAGGCGTTAGCGCGAATGTGGGCCATAAAGATGCAGTAGTAAATGTCGGCGTATCTCACGTATCGCCGGGTATCCCGTGTTAGCAAATGTATCTCTTAGTCTCGATGAGTCTGGACCGCGCATCTTAATCCTTCATCATCGTCAACTCGGGGCTCTCGTAATGATCATAATCAAGCGAGCCAAAAATGTGTGAAATTCGTGGAATCGACTTGGAGAGCTTACCACTTCCAGCCCTTGCCACCTCCCTTGTTTTGGTCAGGTCTCAAGCTCTAGCAGCAGTGTCACGGGTAGCAGAAGCAGAAGCATCAGGGTCAGGGCCCCTGCAGTTGGCTCAGATACATTTGTATCTGTATCTCTCTACCTGTATCTTTGGCACGTCGCCGACGTCGACATGTGTTTGCCGTTGTATTGCGTACACTTTCTGTCGATCTTATGTAGAGGCCAAAGTCCCCGGTCCGCTGAATGTGTGGTTTAGGTTTAGGACCGCCGTCTGCAACGCCCTTCTCTACCTGAGTCGTCGCAGAGTCGCAGGGCTCTCCTCGCAGATTGGCCATATGCCTTTTAAACTTGTTTCAAATAATTTCAGACTAGACGTGCATAAATCTACTTAACAACAAAACGGAGAAAAAAGGAAGGAAGGCGACCCAAACCCAAAAGCAAAAGCAAAACCAAAGGCAAGACCAAAGCCCAAAACGAAAACTTCAACTTCGCGACGTTGCGGCTGCTTCAGCTGAGATTTTGGCTTTTGTCGGCACTGGCTGGGGCGAGGGGTGTGGCTGGTAGGGGCTCCGGCGGGCTTTCTTTGTTGCCAAGTTTGAAGTTGTTCCTACTCCTTTGTGTTTGCTGTTCCTGTTCGCATGCTAAATAATTAAGTTAGCACTTGAGCGCTCGACGGTGTGCGTGAGTATCTGTGTGCGGATTTACAACTGACTGATGGACGGACAACACGGCATGCGATGCGTACACTGAAACAACTGATCCGCGCAAACAGCCGGTCCCCGGAAAAGTGGCGAATACGTAGCGGCTGGTTTCTGACAGTGCCGGCCAGTTGACAGTTTTCTTGGTACCACTCAGTCTTACATATGGCAGAAACGCTGCCGCCTTGTCTGGCCGCCACATCTCAGACCCTCTGGTTTCCTATGAATAAGTGTATGCCGAATACTTTGCACAGCAGACAAGACACAATATTTGTTGCTACTCTTGTTTCTCTGTTCTGTTCTGTTGATTCTTTGGAACTTTTGAGCCCACATTACAAATTCACGGGAATCCAATTTATGTAGCCAGCTCTCAGGGCTTCCCAAGTGGCTTTGAGCGCCTTATCTAAGGCTATCAAACTGTTGTCGCCGCTTTTCGTGGCTGGCTGGGAGTCGAGATGCACTCGCGAGAGACAGGGCAGTCAAAAAGTATCTTTAGCCTTAATAAATTTATCAGGCATGGGCAGGCTTTTAATGCCGTTAAGTGTGTGCGCTGCCCGATGCAGGCCATGTTCTGTGCACCTTTCCCTATATCAATCCCGGGCCCATCCCATAAAGCCCGACGGCTCTCCATCACCGAGGGATTGGTGTGGGTATTGTTCGCACTCCGCCCGGTGACTCAGCCGCCATTGGAAGTACGGTTTCCTCTCCTTTGTTCTCGTCTGCAGCTTTCCTGCCTTCCCTGTCAGGATTCTGCGGAGGATCGGAAACAGGTATTCGGGTATTGAGGTGGGCACCTTGGCCGGCCGTGACTCAAAGGCATTTAAACTCATTCAGCCGCAGTTTCAAATTTGCAATTTACTGATTTTTACCTAATATATGATTATATTTAAGGACGTTAAACTATATTTTATACATACATAGTAGTATGTATGGTGTTCGTTGATTTTTCCAAGATTTCTTAAATACCTGCGCAAGGGTGAGGCGTGCTCTGTCTTTGTTATTTATGACAAGTACAAGTTTACTGCTCTCTGGCTCTCAAAACTAATTCACAAGCGTTTGGGGTACCGCAGTTAAACATGTGCCAGCCGAGGCGGCTCCAACCTAGAGACAAAACTGTGGCCGATAAAGTATCTGCAAGATACTCAGTATCTGGACGCTGTGTGTGTGCTGGCCCGAAGCACACAAAAACCTATTAAAGCAGATTGAGCCTGGGCCTCGGCCTGGGACTGGAACTGGGACTGAAACAGAGACCGGGGTCGGGCTGTCGCCTCTGACTTGCCGCAGTCTGCAGACACGGATGCCCGTACTCGCAGATACTATGCATGCACTCGCACTCGGAGTCGCACACGGAGCTACGACACTTAAACGCACGCTGCGCGGTAGTTAGCGTGGCGAAATGGAAAAATTACTAAAACTAACGTAAAATATGGCACAGAAAGCAGCCAGGCAAGCCGGGCTCGGGGCGGGGACTAACCTGTTGAACGCATGAAATTAACATGAGCCACAGCTGTGTGGCAGCTTGGACTTGACTTGGTTTTCTGCGAGCGTGTTTTATGTTTTTTGGCCAAACTTCCTGGTTCGGCTCTGACTTATCCGGACGCCCCATCTCGCTGCCTTCCCTTATCGCTCCGAAGCTTGGTTAGTTTTGCTCCTCCTCAAGATCATTAACAGTCATAATTAATTGTATTTCACTTGAACCTTTTTGATTTTGTGCTGCTCTTGCGGGCAAACGAACAGCCAGAATTTGTAATAATCATGGCAGCCGTTAAGCGTATACATTTTACAACATTGGCCCTGTCGCTGTTGGGTCATTAGCAGCTGGCTCCGAATGATATATAATTTGTAACTGACCCGGGGCGCAAATTAAATTGAATTGAATTTATTTGTGTGGAAACATCACCGCCAGGCTTGTGCTTTAAGTATCTGCGGCTGCAAATCACCCGTAAATAGTCATTTGAATATTTTGGAAATATTCTGAATGTCGACCGCCGATCATTCGAAGGCATTCCGAGAAATATTTCCTAATTTCATTATCTGAAATGCTCTCAAGTTCATTGCCCAAATGCAGCAGCTTCAAAGGAGAGCTCACAGCAAGCCAGGGGTGAGCCGGGGAAACCTTCAGGTGTCAAACATACTTAATTTCGCCGATAGTCTGACAACCTTCAAGCTCACACACACCGGCAGATAGACGGAAACATGAATGCAGCTGCAGATACGATCGAGCGACCCCCACTCATCATCCCCATATAAACAATCGTACACATTTTCCGCTGCGCCACTGGCACTTCACCCACAATAAATCTTAATTTCTCACTTGCGCTGCGCGCACAATGTTGACATTGCTTCTCCCTTGTCGACAATTTTAAGTGACACATCAAATTAAATATAAATACAAATAAAATCGCAAATAACGGCGTGCGAGGAAGAGCGGATGGAGCCCACTCAAAATACTCGCACCAAAAAATTAGCCAAACGCAAATTCGTCACAATAAAATTTCGCGATGCGATTTACATTTTTGTTGCTCTGTCATCGGCGCTTGGCTTAGATCCGACTGGCGATTGAGGGGGAAACCGGCACTCGGTGAAGGTATCGTGGAGCGGGGTGTGTCTGTGGGAATGTTATTCACCTTTCAGCGAGGCGAGCTGTGGGGTTGTTCTCCTTGAATGTGTTTGCTCATTCAAAACTAAATCCTTTTCAAATAAGGAAAAGAAAATAAGTAAGATTATTATTGGATCTGATTGTTATGTACTACCGAAACTATCGTTTACAATGTATATTGACGTTCCTTATAAAAGGAGCCTCGAATTGAATATGCTTGAAATAAATTCCCTGGCAGTTGGTGTTAAAAATGTAAAAACTCCGAAGGATTATTAGAGTATAGATCATATTTTAAGATGAATTGTTTACTAATTCAAAGCTATAACAGTACCGAACAAATTGTACATTTATTAGCGGCTTAATGATATTTTTTATTTTAGTATTTAAGGGGAAGATACAAAAAAGAATCTATTTTTTTATTTTATATTTGTGTAGTAGGTAAAATACCGAGTATTTCGGATGTTATAACAGGTTTTCCACGGACACTATTTTTCAGAAAGTTAAAACTTTATTTTAAACCTATTTTTAAATAACTTCTTTTTTGGGAAAATGACTTTTGACTTTGAAAGTGTGACACTTGTCGAATTATTTTTTATTCAAATATTCGAGGTTGAGGGAACATTTACAAAATTTCTTTCCACGAACATTTTTTTTTTCATAATTTTCGGATTTATTCTGTGAGCGCTAGAGTATAGGCCGCTTTTGATGTCCCGCCTGCCCGGCAAAAATGGCGCCTACGTCCACCATTTCGAATAATTTCATAGGGTATATAAATACTCAAGGTTTGTGTAATCCATATTCCCAGTTTCATAAACGTATCACCATCCCTTCCTTACAAAAAATCATGAATAACATGTAACATATGGTGTTATTCTATTCCCTTTATGTACCTCCCCCCAGTTAAGAAGACATTTCCAAAATGTGTCATTCTTTCAAACTTAATGTCTCTTGGTAAATAAAGTTACATGCCTTATTTCCAATATGAGTTCTTCAATTTTTTGTTTTCCAATATTTCAAATCAATTTTTAAGAGCAACATGTTAGCACGGTATTTAAACTTTATGTGGTCATTCTTTGTTCTTGGTTGATTCTTTTCACCTAAACATATCGCCTCCCAAAGGCAGTGCCAAACAAAATCGACTTCCTATTTAAATTTAAAATTGCTGCAGAAACTCATCGCGAAAGCTTCCCACATTAATAGCAGAGAGCGTCGAACGTTTAAAATTAACCGAGTTAATTATAAATTCACTTTCAAAACCAGAGAACTATAATGGAGCGGCGACGACCACAATGTGCCCATAAACTTTCATTGAGCCATTGTGGCAATCGAACTGAGATAGTTTTTTTCGGGTAGCGAGATAGCGGGCAGCGGGGAGCGGTGCTGATACCTGTCACCGACAAGTGCTAATGAACTACAACAACTATGCAACAACTGCGGCTGGCGTTTCGTAATAATTGAGTGCGACAGGGAGCGGGAGATGCGCTCAGGTGTGCGTCCGTCTCTTTCGGGGCTCTGAATATGCTAAAATATGCTAAACGATTCCGCTCTTTTTTTATTATTCCAACACGCTCGTTATTCTCGTTCTCCCCGCCACACAAGCCGCACCAGCGGCGCCCCACCAGCCGAGAGCGAAAAACTCATTTAGGCAAACGAAACTCGTATTGAGGTAGTCTTGCCTACAAATCCGATTTTCGGAGCGGAGCCGGAGAAAGAGGGGGAAATTGTTGGACACAGATAGCAACAAGAGCGAAATGCTATAAATTTATCTCCGCTTAGATTTATTGATAGACAGCTCGGCAAATTTATGTAAACGATTGAGACAGTTTTTTGTTGTCGTCGCTGAAATTGTTTTGGTCTTTTTATACCCTTGCAGAGGGTATTATAATTTTGCCATGACATTTGCAACGCAGTAAAGGAGGCATCTCATTTTCTTGATCAGCATCACCAGCCGAGTCGATCTAGCCATGCCCGTCCGTCTGTCCGTCTCTCTGTCTGTCGGTTTCTACGCGAACTAGTCTCTCATTTTTTGAGCTATCGGGCTGAAAATTTCAGCATAGCCTTATTTCTTCAGCACGCAGTATTTATGTCGGAAATAAATCGGACCACTATATCCTGTAGCTGCTATATGAATTGTATTATATAGCTGCCATAGAAGCGATCTACATGTAAAATGTAAAATGTACAAACTGCGATAATTTTTCAACGTTACCAAAATGGATCGATTTTAATGATCCAATTGCAGACTGCAAGGGTATATAAGCTTCGGTTTGCCGAAGTTAGCTTTCTTTCTTGTTTGTGTCGCATTCGGGGGCAGTTGTTGGAACGTGTGAAATCAACTGCTAACTGCGAGTCATGGGAAATATGTTAACATTTAATTCCGCAGAGATTTGGGAATGCATGGATTGGGCATTATTTAAACATTTACGGATGTTTAAACTTTAATGTGGTGAATAGATTGTTTCAAAGAAACCTCTGAGAATGAAGATATTGCACTATGAGAGATATTTTGAGCAAAAAAGTAACGCTCAAACAATAATGATACATTTTTGGACGTTATTTTTTCGCTTGCAATAATAATAATTATTTTTTGAGCGTTTAAATAAAACTGAAAGAGAAATGATTAAAAATGAGCAAAATCTATAATAACCAATAAATAACTATTAAATAATGACTTATATTATTTCACTTATAATGGGACTGAGGGAGGGACTGAGGTTTAAAGTACAATTGTTTAAATATACAAAATACTGCAATCAACATATAAAAATTCCCTTGGAGGTTTACCTAAATTAGCCAATAAAATTAGGCTGTTACTTGATAAGTTATATTAAAGTACCAGTTCTCTTTAAGAACTACGATATATTTAAATCTTGATCCTATCGTTCCCTTTAAAAATAGACTATTATTAAGAGTGATATAAAGATATAAAGGGCTAGATACAGATACATATACTCGGATACTGCGTTAATGACCTGCCCAGCGTCCTCTTTAATTCGGCTTAATTTATCCAGCTTTTTAGCGTATGTTTTAATTTTTGAATTCAGTGGAATTAGTTTTCGGATGTCCATTAGGTTTGCGTTTCCTTCAGCACATTTCCGGGAATTCGAGGCGTCCAGTATGCCGAGAGATGATTGTCGTAGATAAGCAGCTAAAAATTGCATAAATTAGCTGGCAGGGGAAGCCTAGTATATTAAAGGCAAGTAAAGGAGAAATATGCGTCTTTAACTGGTTTTGGGTGCCGGCTCGGCTGTTTATTAACCTGTTAACCGTTCTTCCAGCTCCAGTGGCAGCCCAAGTGCCCAGCCAGCCCAGTTCCCAGCCCGATCCCCATCCCCATCCCCATCCCCAGCCCCAGCAACTGTATCCACTCCCCTGCGTGCAATGGAAATGCACATAAATAAAAGATAAGTCGGGCAAAGAGCATAACAAACGTTTGCATTTCCGGCTAATAAAGCGGCGGAGCGGAGGGGAATAAATATCGGGCTCTTCCCCGTTTGGGGCATTAGCGGCTCTTATGAATATGCATGAGGATGGCATAATAAAAATATATTTACGAAAAAGTAATACAAATCAAAATGAAATTAGATAGCGGAGAGTGTGCGCCGTAGGGAAGCATGGAACTTACAGCCAACTGAGAACTGAGCCAGCGACAAGTGAGCTGAACTGAACTGAACTCAACTCGGCTCAAATTAATTAAAGCAGCGCAGCGCAGTGTGTGGAAACATTTTACGTGTTGCCATGTGTGGATGGATGCATTCGGCTTCCTACTTTACCCTCCGCCCCGTCCCCCACCGCAGTCCTGCCTTGGCTAATTATTCATTCATGACATGTTGAATGCACACAGCCGGTCGGAGGGTGTGGGGCGTGGAGCGGAGCTCCCCAGCCGGGCATTATTTACAAAGTTTTGCAGCACTTGTGCTAAAGTATCTGACAGATACGCCGGCGCACGTAGTGCGAGTACGTAGCTGCAAAAACCGGGCTAAGTCGAGGGGGTTGCAGAGCGGCTGCAGAGCAAAGGCTGCAAAGAGCATTAAAGCGTCAACGTGCTGCTCACGTTCATCAGCGCCCATGGCCAGCTTAAAGGCAGGAAAAAACGAGTTGTGGCCAGAACGGGTAACACACAAGCACACAGGCAGGCAGCAGGCAGAAGGAACGACCAGCCAGCCCCCACTGCGACCACTGCCCCTTGTCGCCTATGTGCAACCTGCTAATAGCTTGTTTCGGCGTCGCTACAAATTAACTTTGGCTCTGTTCACCCTGGGCAGCATTTTTGAGCCGAGTTCCGAGCGGTTCTGTTTCAGTGCTGCAAATTACACTATTTTCCATTTGGCCGAAGCACCAAACTCTCAACAGTGGCCAGCTAGATCCGTCCAGAATGATTATTAACTCAATCATTCGGGAAAAAAGTCATTAATATATCACACTAACTGGATGAAGAAGAAACAATAGGAGATTAGAAGAAATAACCTCAGATATTGGTAGCACTTTCAATTAGAAACCAATCCTAAAAACGGTTTTAATCTTTACATCCTAGTAGGGTTTCATATTTTAAGCAGAATATACTTTCAAGATCAGCAAGAGACGTTTATTTGGCTAGATCTTTCAGTAAATATTTATATACAATAATATTTAGTAAATACATATATGTATATACGAAACCGACCAAATTCCGAACTGGAAGGGTATTCAAACTTTGGTTTGCCCAAGCTAGCTTCTTTAAATGTAATTCTGTACAGAAATATATCACTATTTATGGCATAAATTAATTAGGATTAAGTTTGTAATCAAAACGCTCGTTTCTCAAAGCCGTTTCCGATGCACATTCAAATGTGTTTCGTCTCACTGTACGGCCAAGGAATCGTGTGAAATATTCAAAGAGCTCGCAGCAAAAGCAGAAACAACATGCGCGATGGCAAAAAAGCCAAACGGATGTGGATGATGTGTCTCGCTTTGGTTTTTGGGCTGGGAAAAACTCTCTCACACTCACTTGGGCTGTCGGAATTGCGCCCAGGAAATATTGCAGCAGGAATACGCTGGCGGTATGGGGTTGGGGCAACTGGGAACTGGGAACTGGTGGCAAAAAGCGCGGTGGTTTCTCCCCACTTCAGGCCGGGCAGGATAAGAGCGCTTAAAGTCGCACATTTAGTGACAGTTTGTAGGATTTGCATGGGGACGACGTTGACATGGCAGAGTTGTCATGATTAATGCGTGGCAAGAGAGCAGACCCAGGAGCAGGGACAGCAGGATGGCCAAAGCTGAGTGGCGGCAGATTTTGGATACCAAAGAGAGAAGGAAGCGGGCCGAAAGTGGGTCAAGCTGTGCGCCATCATTTCTGGGGGAGATGAGTTCTTAATAGAAGCAATCCAGTCTATTTTAAAGTCGGAAATTCAGAAGACACCAAATGAAAGCTGACTGCAAATTGCCTTAAAATCTAATTTCACAAACTTTGTAGGTAAGCCTAGTTTATATGAATTCTGCTCTCCTTATGGAAAATAAACTATTAAACTTTACATTGAACATGGTCATTTATATTTAAGTTTAATTTAGCTTTGGGCATAAGCATATCTCGGCAGTATAATCTACGAGATAAAGCTGTTCATGCAGACGCACTCGTTGCAAATGCCTTTATTTCGACATGGCTTAAGGCCTTCGTGCTGGGACTCATTACATGGGGAGGCGTTTATCTGGCGCAGATTGAAAATGTATCTGCCAGATACACTTTCCAGGCTTAATGAGTTGCGTTCGCAGCTAACTTTTGACATTTGCCGGGTCGACCGGCAGAAGCGCGGCCAACGAAAACGAGTAAATTAAATGTATTACAATGCAAAGCGTTGGAGTGCGTGAGCCGGGCTCTGGACAGGGCCGGGGATAGAGTGGACCGTGTTTGCCTTCGGGGCAACAGTGAGACTGAAATTGCACGCAACGGCCGCTTCCCACTTCCCGCTTCCCCGCCACAAGCTTCCAGCTCACTCCTCCGACCATTAGCCATTTACCATGTGTGCTGGAGTTTTTGCTGCTTTATTTCGCTTTTTTTTTATATGCCCTTGCAGAGGGTATTATAATTTTGCCATGGTATTTGTAACGCAGTAAAGGAGGCATCTCCGACCCCATAAAGTATATATATTCTTGATCAGCATCACCAGCCGAGTCGATCTCCGTCGGTTTCTACGCGAACTAGTCTCTCAGTTTCTGAACTATCGAGCTGAAATTTTCAGCATAATCTTATTTCTTTAGCACGCAGTATATATGTCGGAACGTCTGAAAATCGGACCACTATATCTTATAGCTGCCAATGGATGATGGCGAAATAAATTTAAAAAAAATTAACTTCTCTGTTTTTAAATGTCTTTCTTTAAATTTCGAGTTAAAGTGGGTTTTTAGGGTTTTAGAATTACGGTTTTAATTTTATTAAGATAGGCCAACTATATCATAGATCTGCCATAGAAGCGATCGGTCGATTTATATGAAAATGTAAAATGTACACAATTTACAAAATTAGATTAGAATGGAACGATTTTCAATGATCCAATTGCAGACTGCAAGGGTATAGAAACTTCGGTTTACCGAAGTTAGCTTCTTTCTTGTTGTATTTTATTCCGCTGCCGAACGTTGCTAAAAGGCAGCGCATTAAAATTTAAATTGCATTTCGTACGCGAACAGAAATTCGTTTATTATTACAAAGCAGCGGCGACGGCAGCAGCAAAAATGCTAATCAGTTGAGTATACCCTCCCGATTTAGCTGTTGCTGCCGAATTTGATTCATTAATCAAAAGCAAAGTTCAATGGACCCGCTCTGCTGGGCACTTTTAAATTATGCATTTTTAATTGGAAAAGGATGAAGATGTTGCATTTGCGAAAACAATTCGCACTCCACCCAAGGGATAGGGATACCCTCAAATTGCAATAATATTAAGTGAGGCCATCGCTCTGGGGCGCATCAAAATCAACAAATCAACGGCAACGGACGGAAGCAAAGGCCAAATTTGTTGATATTATGAAAATACTTTGGGCTAAATGGCTGAGACGAGAAAGGGTTTTTCCAGCAAAGCAAACACAAACAAGGAATATTTGTAATCCGAATATGTGCAATGGACGTTCTGTAGAGCAGAAGCATGAGCAGGAAAGTGGCTTTCTACAATATAATTATGAACAAGTGTTTGATGGAAGTTTAGGTATTTGTCTAAATGGACATGGATACTACTGAAATTGAGCTAAGTACTCTTGGATGAATATCTAGCATTTATGTTAGACACATAGTACTCGTTTCTGTGAGACAATGTAAGAAAAATAAATGTGACTACATCAAGGACTTCAGGTTGGGTATTTTGTTTACGAGACAAAGGTAGTCTGACCATAATCCTGTTCCGAGTTTAAAAGTCAAAGAAAAGGGACACTGTCCGCGCTTTAAAGAACTTTTCCCTTAAGTTCTTGCTGGTTGTAGTCCTGGACCAGACACATTTTAATCACATTCTAATTAGCCAAACTACGTCAAGGAGTCCGGATGTCTCTCTCTTTCTCTATCTTTCTTCGGTCCGACTAGCAGGGCTTAATAAGGAAATCAATTAATAACAAGCGATGCAGCAACTTTCGAAGTTGGCGAGGAGAGCCGGCGGATAGCAGTTTCCAGTCTGTCTAATAGATTTGAAATTAAAGTTTGTGCCGCAGTCGACAAAGCTGGGTGAAGAGCGACATTGACTAGACTCGAACAACAAGTTGACTTCAAGCTGCCGGCACACAGATACTTGAATACACGGATACACGGATACCCGGAGCAAAGATACTCGTACAAAAATACAAGACCGAGCCAGACACAGACAGCTACAACGAAGATGACGACAATGATGTGAAGTTGGTCGTCTATAGAACATGGCAATGCACTCAGACCAGGAACGGCAAGGACCGGGGGACTGAGGACTGAGGACTGAAAAAACTTCCGTAAACAACGCGATTCAGCCCGGGCAACAACGAACGAAGATTTTAAAATTAGAAACGAGAGAAATAGATAGAAACGCCGAAATAAAAAAAGAAAATGAAGAGAAAACGAAACGGAGCCGAGCCGAGGAATACCAAATGGAAAATGAAAATAAAATTGTCTACGAGTATCTTCCTGCGAGGCAAGAGCATGGGACTCCCTGAGTGTGTATGGGAAATTCGACGAGCGCTCAACTGGGGAATACTCCGAGTTACAGATGCAGTTAAAATAATAGTGGCAGCCCGAGTTCAGCCGCACAATTTTAATCGGCTGGGAATTTCGCTGGGAGTTTATGATTTTCTGTTCCAGTAATTAGCTAAAGGGCCAGAATATATAATTATATTGGGTTGTGTATTTATTATTTGCATAAACATTTTAAATTTTATAAAATATTTTTTTTTAAATGACCAATGAAACACTGAACAAACGCAGACGTTTGCCGATTTGCTCGAATTAGCTTATAATGCAGCGTGGACCCAGCCTCTGTCGACACACGGTCAATATACGCACAGCACAGCAGTGCTGTCAAATTGTTAATTTATAGCTAAATTTAACCTAGCATTAAATAGGCATAGCTATTTGTTCTGCATTATAAAAAATGCATAATAATATATTTGATAATATACTTGTATGTTGAGTAATATGAAGGTACATCTATGTTCCTATTATTTCGTGTCGAATTTTCATCCAGATAAAACCAGATAACTCTAAAACTAAGGGACGGACTTGGCTAGATGGACTTGGTTGGAGGTAAAGATTTTCAGCTTCGGGAATAAATAAATGAATGGGATGTTGGAAGCTTCTGGTAAATATGTTAAGGATATTTTCGCTCCTATATTATTATTTATATATTATTTTCCAATGCTATTCTGTTGAGCTCTGCTGTATAATTCAGAGAGCGGGGTGGTGAGAGGCCAGGGGTTCTTTCCAACCATCCATCGCCTTGGGGGCCGCACTGCAAGCGAGCAGAGGCAATCAAACAACTGAGGCATGACAACTTTATGCCAGGAGCAGGCCATAGAAGTTGCTGCCAATGATGGCTGTGATGATTATGATGACGATGATGATGACGATGCCTCTTGGGGAAGGGGGGCGCGAGCACGCTTTTACTATAGCTCCGGCGGCTTGTTTGACGGACGAAGTAAGACCGACGGCCGTCGAGCGACAAGCGTCCGAACGGCACATGACATAAAAATTAAATAAACAAAATTATGGACCAGGCCGTATGTGGCCCTAAGAGTCTTCCACGTCACCCTCCTCCCTTTGGAAGCGTAGATAAGTGTAATGTATATGGGGTTTAAGATAAGGCCGCGGGGTGAGGGCAGAACAAATAGCGCGAAGGGAGTGGGGACAAATCAAAATAAACATTCTATCCGTACGTACACAGAATGTTGTTTCCCGAATTGTTGTGTTTGTTGGATAAACAATCGAGGGAGTTTTATTCCTTTTTATTTAACTAGAAGCGCCGGGAGAGCTGAAATGGCCCGAGGTGGAATGGAGAATGGCCGGAGATGAAGATTCGGCTAATTTGATGGAGGAGTCACCGAGGATGAGCTGAGAGCACTGGGGCGTAAAAGGAGAGCAGTCAGTTAGCAAACACTTGGCAAGAGAAGCGAAGTTGCTAATGTGCCCAGGGTCCCTGGCCCTTGATAACATTATAGGCTGGAGCTGTTTAAGAATGTTTATATATACAATATACTGACTATTATCTTAATTACATTTAAGTGTCTTTTATTCGATAAAGCATATTAAAGATATTCGCTCGAAGAATTAAATTACATATTTAAATAACAAAGCTGTCAGGGAATTTATACAATTTTAAAGCCATTTTAAAGTCGGGCCAAGACTTAAACTTGGCTCCCATCCACTTTCCGTTCTGTGGCATCCACTCGGGGCATAACATTCCTGGCAATCATCTTAGTTGAACTATAACCATCTCCGCTTCCATCAGCATCTTATCAGCCGCAACAATTCATTGGGGGAAGCGACGGAGAGACGAGGGAAACTAGCTGGAATGAGAGGAAATTATCAGGAGCATCAAGTCAACTTTTATTCTATTTGAAGTTCCCGTGGCAAACGAAGCGTGCCCAAAACAACTTCCAAGCACATTCCCAAGCCCCACAAGACCCACTTCCACTTCTCCGCCCCTCCCAGCATTCGAAGGCAACAAGCTAACTGGCAGTTGGCAGTTTTCACAAAACAATTTCCATTACTGCAACTTTTTAATGCCCCACGATGACTACGGGCATGCTCTGCCCTCTCCTCTTTCCCAGCCTGACTCATGTGTTGCCACTCAATAAAAATATGCTCTATGAATTAATGAAAAGAAAATGTTTGCACCACCAGCACCCAGAAGTTGTTGGCAGAGAGGTGGCCGCAGGGACTTTAAATGGGGATTCAGAGGCTGGTAGCAGCATTCTCCAGCTTCAGCTTGTGAGCGGAGCGTTTAATTTTTACAACTCTTGCCCCCAAGACAGGTTTCCTATACTCCGCTCAGCTAAAAAAAATACACATTCAATTTAAAATACGTTAAGCTGCTTTTCCATGCGATGAGTGGGATCTGATTACCAGCTAATGGTCAGCTGATACGATATCAGCGCTGACTTTTTATGACATGAGATCTGGAATCACTTCTACTCTATTAATGCGATTTTTATTCATTCCTGTTCCTAGATACTTGAGTTATCCTGCCCATTAAATAGGTAGTTTAGTCGCAGACATCCTGAGGAATCTTAAAGTAAGTTTAAAGATTCCCGGTTCCGTGTGTCCGTTTCTATGAAATAAAACTTCGTTTTGGAAATAAAAAGTTGCCTTGTTTAAATACTTATAAATATTGTCGAAATTCTTTGTATGTATCATGCAGAAGGAGGTATAGTATGTACTATGTTCTTGATCAGCATAATTAAAAAAAAAGCCTCTTCATCGTCGATTTCACATCTCCTGGCGATCACCACAAGACCCATCTGAACCACACCTGTGGGTAGCATTGCAGAGATGCACGGGTTAGCAGTCGATTGTGAAACGGAAATTGATTCTGCCCGAGTAATGGCAATCTGCACATCGGCAACAGCGGAAATGATTGCATCACCTAACTCGACCACGTGCCACTCACTGTAGAAGGCAGGCAGCAGACAGCAGTTGCAGTAGTTGCAGTGGCAAGTGGAAGTGGCAAGAAGTCGCCGTCTGGCAGAGCTTGCATGCAAATTACATCAAATTGCATATTTCCGGTGCCTGGCCGGGCAGTGCGTAAATATTTTATGCTTCATTTTGTCTTCGGTCTAGGCAAGTGAATTATGGCTAATTACGAGCCCCGTCGACGGGGGCTTGGGCCAGCGAGCGAGGGAGGGAGGTCGTGGGGCCCAGGCCGAAGACAACAAAAAAGCGCCCAAGAGTGGAGGACCAGGAGGCGAGACCAGCCAAGCACATCGCCATCGACCATGGCAATCATCCCCCCAGGGCGCAGTAATGCGGTCGTCGTCGTCGTCGTTGAGGGCCACACTTCTAGGGTTACAAGTTGAGTTTCCATTCGGCTTTGCCGCATGCCGCTTGCTTAATTTATACCTTTGGCCACTATTGTTGCCGCTGCGGTGGCTCTTGGGTTTCCCTTTTGGGCTGTCCGAGTTCCAGGTCCCTTCCCCGCCTTACATTTGATTTAGTGCACGGTCGAAGTAATTTAGATTTGTGGTCGCCATTTGAGCTGCACACGGATTTTTATTTCTATTTCTATTTCTGATTCTGGTTCCTAAGCTTTTTCCACTTTATCGGGTTCGGACAGACAAGCTGAAATTGTTTTTAATTTCCTTTTCACAGTTGGCTGTTTTTTCTTGCGATTGGGCCTGGAAGGTACTCCAGGAAAGTCCTTTACTAATAAAACCCGTCATGAGCTACTTAGAGGGATAACTCGAACCCTAGGCTTGGGTATCACCAAGAATACGGAAAGGAAATCCGCATTTACCATCAACAATAAAATTAGAGATTTATTTAAGGGGGGGAAGGAGCTAATAATGTGCAAAAGGAGCTACTTCTAATGATTGTTTTAAGATGCAACATTTGTACAATCTGTCTGAAAATGTTTATTGTAAAATATTTAAATGAGCGAGTTGTACGGAATCATGGGTAGCCCTTCATAAAAAGACTACATCAGAACTCGCCACAGAATCATCAAAAATAAACAAATCAAAGTGCATTACTTAGAGGTAAAGTGTTAAGATGTAGCGTTGTCTAGTTTTAATTTAGTTTAATTTATTTAATCTGTTTGAATTACAAATAACTCATCTAGTTTCTAGTTCGACACGCTGGTCCTTAGTTACAAGGCTAGATATTGTACAGCTTAGTGCCGAAAACGAAAATAATTGTATTATTTGTAAGTGTTCTGATCGGACTATCGTAACAGATTTTATATTTTTACGGATATCACTGTGGACGGCAGTCCACGTAGTGCCGATGAGCACCGAGACTGTGGTGCGCAAGGAGACTACTATATACAGCCGTAGAATTGAAAATCTGCTACGATAGTCCGATCAGAACCATTTATATCTTGATCGAAAGGTATTGTAAACCTCTTTGGAACTGCATACTAAGATTTTTCAAAAACGGATTAGTTTAGGAGAAATTGGAGTGAAAGTGCGAAATTGAATAAAATTTAATAAACAAGATTTTAACGGCCTTTCCGAAATGAGAACGTTTGTCCTGTTGTTTGTCTGTCTGTCTGTTTGTGTGTCGATTTTTTACGACTTTTCAGGTTTACCCGCTAGTTTGGCGGGAAAATAGCTAAAAAAGCTAGATTTCCCGCGCCCATATCTCCTGAACGACTAAAGCTACAAAAACGTGCTATATGTCGTTAGAAAGGTACAAAAATATTTAAAAAGTTTTTAATTAGTTTCAAAATCGGCACTTAGCTGAAAAATTTAAACAGGCAAAACAGGCAGCGTGCCAATTTTGAAACAATTAAAAAAAATTTTAAATATTTTTGTTTAAATAACTATTAATCGTTACAAAATTTGGTATCAGAAATTTTTTGAGTTGAATGTGCCATCGTCACTTTTACCACACCTCGTTAAGAGGTGTTTTTGTTTGATACATATATAGTAGCCTCGGTGCTCGTAGTCATTATGTGGAGTTAGTAACATATTATTATTATAACTTGCTTCTTTTTTTTAATAAATATAAATCCTCACAAAATTTGGTATTAGACATTTTTAGAGTTGAATGTGCGATCGTCCCTTTTATCTTACCTCGTTAAGAATTGTTTTTGTTTAATAAAATCGATACTAAACTGGTAATACTGCTTAAAATATTTTCATAAGACAAAGCGTAGTAAATTTAAACTCTTTTTTTTTTGTATAGAACTTTTTTTCGTGCTCAGCTTTTAGGGTCTGTTGAGTTCGTTGAACCCCTCGCAAGGCAAAGGTAAACAGGCGATGCTTGCCTTTCCGGCGCGACTCCAATTAGTCATCACTCGTAGAGTCGTAATTTCTTGGGCAAATACCAACTTCCTCCGGCTAATCCACACTGCATTCTCACGTTCCTCCGCCTCTCTATTCTCGTTGCAGGTAAATACACATTTCTGCCTGGCAGCGTTAATTCGGTCTAATTTGCAAGGCATGCAGGGCGACCGTCTCCGTGTCTCCTAACTGGTCGCTGCTCCGTGGCTACTGTTTAATGGCCAATGGCAGTAGCTGCGGCAGCTGGACTTGGCCATTGTCAATATCAACAGGTAACAGGTAACGCTACGAAAAACCACCGGAGTATTTGCATTTCACATTATTATTATTGCTGCTGCAGCTGTTGTAGCAATTGACGCCGTCTTCTGTTGCTGTTGCTGTTGCTGTTCCTGTTGCAGTTCGGATGCCAGAGGTTCCTTGGCCCAACTTCCTCGCACTTACACTGGAGTGCTAATGGCCATCGGTCGGACCTGGTCAGAATTTGCGTGTGAAAGTCTCTGTTTCTGTTTTTGGTTCCTCGGCTTCCTCGCATCCTGTTGTTCTGCGGCTGCAATTTGTTGCTGGCCACGTAATTCATGCCCCTGGAAGGGTGTTTTCAGGTGGGCACTGCCGAGGGCAAATTGTTAATTAAGTTGTCTGCGCGAGGTGGGAACTGGGGGCGAGGAACCACTCCTCGCTTTGTGGGCAGTTGCACTTCCCTAATGAAGGTATCTGCTCTAGATGTTGAATGACAGATTTTGGCAATTAGCCCAAATTGGGTGGGGCTTTTTGCAGAACTAGTTTCCGGCTCTGAAAACCTATATTAAGTGCGAGAAACTAACTAGAAAGTCAATTTAATATTCCAGAGCTGAATCACTTTTTTTTTTACTTTGCGAAAACTATTATGCATTATCCAAGACTTGATACAAGCACTTATTGTTTTGTTTTTTTTTTTTAGGATTTTTAGGATGTACATATATATTGAATATTTCGCTTGGGGTTCACAATGAAATCTACTCCCATAAATTGACAATTAGCTTCAATAAATATCTGCCTAGTTCACGACTTTAAATCAGTGTACTGTAGTGGTCGGAACTGCCCTATCCCGCAGGATAGCAAATTTCTCTGCCGGCTCTCTGCTCACACACGCACAATATGCAAAAAGAGAACAGAAAAATCAGTGCAGTCAAATAGAGCGGCTACATTTTGCCCTTCTTATAGTTAAATAGCTAGTTTTTATGTCATACACAGAGGGAAAAAACCGTTCTCATCGTTCTTAAAAATTGTATTATTCTTCTCGAAAGTAGGCCAAGAACAAAAATACCAAAATCAAGTAGAAGAATTCTCGCTTTGAGAACTGTTTTTCGAGAATAATTATTCTTGATTTAAGGAGAGTTCATCTCGTTTTCACAAACGAATCGTTCTCGATAAATATTAAAAAAAACGAGAAAGAAAGCTAACTTCGGTGAACCGAAGTTGGTATACCCTTGCAATTAAAACCGTAATTCTAGAAGCACAAAAAACTGCTATATCTCAACATTTATAGAAATACGTTGAAAAACAGAGAAGTTAAAAATTTGTTTACATTAATTTCGACATCATTCCTATGGCAGCTATAGGATATATTAGCCCGATTTCGGTCGTTCCGACATATATACTGCGTGCTAAAGAAATAAGACTATGCTGAAAATTTCAGCCCAAAAGCTCAAAAACTGAGAGACTAGTTCGCGTAGAAACCGACAGACGGACAGACAGACAGACGGACATGGCTAGATCGACTCGACTGGTGATGCTGATCAAGAATATATATACTTTATGGGGTCGGAGATGCCTCCTTCACTGCGTTGCAAACACTTGGTCAAAATTATAATACCCTCTGCAAGGGTATAAAAAGTGATATATTTTTTAAGCTTACTAAGAGGCAACCAAACGCTCTAAAAATAACTTTCCTGAGTACAATTTTTGTCTCTCTCTCTTTTCCCTCTCAGCTCCCTCTTCTAAAAGATCAAAATGAAGAGTAACTTCATCTCGATTTCAAGCTTGTTTCTTCTCGAAATAACAAAATCAAGAACAAATTCCTCTCAATTTCAAGAATGCTTCTTCGAGATAAAATGAGACGAAATGGTTTGGAAAAAATTGTTCTCAATTTTTCTGGGTGTAGTTTTTTTTCCTTCTAAGTTAAAGAAGATTTTAGGTATCTTTTTTCTCATATCTAGCCATTGAACGCTTATTTTTCACTCATACAATTGCAATTTTGGCAAGTGAATATATTGGTGCGGGTCACTGCTTTAAACGCATCTAAAAGATTCTTTGTGACGTTTGTCAAACCAAATTATGACGATCAGTTAATAGCACTGGGTTTTTATATGTGGAATAAATGTATATTACAATATATCCTTAAGAAACCTATATGGTTGAATAAAATTTTTCTTTTTTAAATATTAAAAGTTGTCTTGTATCTTTCGTGTAATGTTCATTCAGTCAGTCGGACTTAGGCACTGAACTTGCCACTCATTGATTTCGACGTCCCATCCAATATCTACAACCCTCTTCGTCCCATTTTCTTGACCCCAGCCCCAATTGCTGGCAAATCCATTAAAAATATTTCGCTTCATTTATCTGAGGCGATTGGCCAGGGCCAGGACTTAATGCCAATCAAATGAAGCCGGATCCTTGTTTATTGTTGACTCGCTCCTTCTGCCGCACGGACCACTCTCTCGGGGCCCTCCCGGCGCAAGATTGCTTCTGGGATGTGTTAGGGGCGGCGTATCCTGTGTATGTATAATTCTATTTGCCAACCTAGTTACCCGTTCTTCCACAAACTAGCTCAGCGTCCGTGCATCTCCCTCACACATTATAAATTCATATTCAATTACGCGTGCTGCCAAAGGGGGGGTTTGGGGTCAATGTGGCAGGGGTGCTGGGGTGGGACCGAGCCAAAGGTCGTGTGCAACACACGCCAAAAATTTGTTTACTCTGCGGTGGCAAGCTCCGGCTATTGTTGTTGCTGTTCCACTGCCACTGCTCCTCGGGTCCATCTCCGTGAGGCCTATGAATAGAGCTAAATTATCTGGCTTTTGACGGGGGGGGGGACATGGGCGGAGTAAGAGGAGAGGTGGGATTGGGAGTGGGAGGTTGACTGGTGCGTAAGGCATGCCTGCTAACTGCATGCATGCATGATAAATGAAATATTTATATAGCTAAAATACGTAATTAACTCAAATTAGAATGGGGCGAATCTCTCTCTCTCTATCTTGTTCCCTTCTTCTGGTATCGTCTAATAATGGGCGTTAATGCCGGACGTTACCCTGGAAACAAAATCTATGGAGTTTCGAGTATGGAATGCCCTGAACTTGATTTAACCATAAATATTATACATATAATTTTTTATTTTTTGGTTATTGGCTTGGAAATTTCCCCTTAGCTATCAACTGACTCTCCTCCAAGGAAACTGCTCCTCCTCCGCCACTCGACAACAA
The DNA here is from genome assembly GCA_008044355.1 of Drosophila lacteicornis. NCBI lineage: Eukaryota > Metazoa > Arthropoda > Insecta > Diptera > Drosophilidae > Drosophila > Drosophila lacteicornis. Next base: position 42,189 of record VNKF01000919.1, read on the forward strand.
TACCAAACCACAAAGTATGCTAAGCGGAGGAATGGAATGGATTTCTGGGCAGCCAAGCCGAGAGCGACGAGTGCGGGGGCAGTTCCATGTTGAAATGCATGCTGAGTGTGATTACAACAACAACGCCAACAGCGGCAGCAGGAGGAGGAGCACCGATGGGGGCAACCTGCACAGCAGACGCCTCTGCCCTCCCGCCCGCCACAGTTTAGCTGCGTTGCGTTGGTCATTATTTACTCATCGATTGTCGAGGAATGCGGTGCATCATGCGGTGTTTCTGGCGAGGAGAACTCCTCTGGAGCACTACTTCTCTCTCCTCAGACCCCTCGCTTTCCTCTCTCCCCTTCTCCCTTTCTGTCCCGGTATCGGTCTCGGTCTCGGTCTTGGTCTCGGCCCCCCTCTCCATCTCCCTCTGCTGCCTGGGAGCTGCAGCACTGGCTACGGACTGCGGACTGCGGACGGCCTGCTAATAAATTCAGCAAAGCCAGCAGGTTGCTAGGCTTAGGGCTCTGGCTGCTAAAGACCGTAGAGGGGTAGCAAGGGGTTAGAGGGGCTAGAGGGGAAGCGGCCGACGATGGGTGGGGCGGGGGATACAGCAATAACAAATCGTGTTGTTAACTGGCAGCGTCGTCATCGTCATTGGCATACGCACGAATGCATTCCGGCTTGGGCCTGTGACTGGAGCTGCACTGGGGAAAATTGAAATAACTTTTTTTAAATCAGTTTTTATACCCGGTACCCATAGGGTACAAGGGTATTATGGGTTAGTGCCAACCTCTGTCCGTCCGTGTAAAACAACAGATCTCAGAGACTATTAGAGCCAGAGTTACTAAACTTGGTGACAACATTGGAATCTGTTGCACGCAGATCAAGTTTGTATTAAAATTTGGCCACGCCTACTTACGCCCCCCAAAAATCATAAAAAACGTTAAATAAGCTATACTCGTTATTTTCGGGTTAAAGTTAATTGATAAAATAAATTAGCGTTAAATAACGGACGTTTTCTGAAAGTTTCAGTAAATTCGGATGATAAACATTGGAGATTTAGCAATAAGGTTAGAATTTTAACACACCGCCCTAAGGCACTGCTGTTGCTGTTGCAAGCTGTAGCTGACAGGTGGCGCATTCGAGCCTTGGCCGCGCGATATAATGGCGCCAACTGCAGAAGAAATGACAAAAGAATATAGCAAGAAATGACAAAAAATAACCTAATTTATTGTTTAGCGCTGATCGAGCGGGTTTTTATGTTTTCCTATCAAATGTATCATTCATATTTAAGTATGACATTAAATTGTTTAGGTCGGGAGCTAATTCGAGAGGCGATTTATTTTAAGAAGTATCGAAGTAGACTATTATAATGTATGTACAATTTTAAATTGCCTTTTAGTGTGAAGCGCAAACGTTTAGGTACCGGGTATCTCACAGTCGAGCACTTTCGACTGTAGCTTTCTTACTTGTTTTAAAACAGTTTTTGTTAATCAATTAATCAATCAATCACACATAAAAGCGAATTCTATTTTTAGAGTTTTACGGTTTCGACTTTGTGCTAGCCATACATTTGGCGCTAGCAGAAAACAGACTTCCATATTGCAATTAAAATATATTGACATATCTTGCTCGCCCTTCTAGTCTGGCCACACTTTACAATCTCAATCCTTCTCTCTGCTCTCCTTTAATATATATTATCCTCCTACGTATTAATGTTAAAATGAGCTTTCTCTAGAAGTCTAAAACTTATTTAGGGAAAACAATTTCTTTAATATAGCTATGCTTGAAAGCCTTTGCTTATAAATTTATTTTTCTGAGTGCATCACTGAAACAGGGTCTGGGTCTGGGTCTGGACAGTGGTCACACATAGCTGGACCTCTGCCTGCTATGGCTGCTCGGCCTTTCCTGCTGCTAGTGCTTAGTATGCAGGCTTTGTTGGCCTGCGTCTTGAGTTGGCTGGAGTTGGTCTTGGGAATGGACGTGGCACTGGTGGCTCCGAGCCTTTGGGGCTCTGGGGCCTCGGCTCGTTGTCATTGACCTCCGCACACATGGCCAATTGTAACTGCAACTCTCGTGCCTGTTTGGCCCAGGCCCCGCCTCCCCGGCTCCCCGCCATGTCGCAAGTGGCAGGGACATAGACAATGTTGTGTGCGCTTTAATGTATCAGAGAATGCTCGTTGAAGTTGCTTCACGTTCGCTGGCCATACATACACGAGGGCAGTCCAATAACCCAAGGATAGGGTGTTTATTATGCGTGCGGCTGCAGTTTTGAAGCCAAGTGCGAGCCGCTTAGAAGTTGGCCCAAGCGGCTTAGCCCTTCCGGATTTCATGGCTGTCTCCAGGTGAATGGAAATTGTCGGGCAGGAAAATATGGAGTCAGTTTGTAGGTCAATGGGTTCATTATGGGAGTAATTGCAGGAGCAACTTCCATTTGCAGAGCTAACGCTCTGGAGCAACAGTTGCTTAGTGTTGCAAACTTGTCCACAGAGCATCAAGCGAGGACCACCTAACCACCAGCCGCCTTCGCACACAAACACATCGGGAAAGTTGGTAGCAACTTCCGCCTCGGGCGCTTGGCCCGGGTCAGAGTTTAGCTTATGTTTTGCTTCATTATGTAATTATTAGTTTGTGCAATGAACCGTTATTTTGTTGACTCCCAGGGCACGAGTGTGAATTATTCAGCAACCCCTCCTTATGTGTTTATTGTTTCTCTTCGGGCCATTACAAATTCTGGCCCGCACTTGGCCATTGCCTTCCCCCTGGTGTCTGTGTGTGTGAGTCTGCGTTTAATTATACACTTGCCACGGAGACCCTTCTGCAAACGGGTTATTATTGCTGGGACCATTTAATATTTGATTTGCGTTTATTAAGGCGATCACTTATCGGTTGCGATAGGAGCTCTACGCCGGCTGGAGCCAATCGGAGCCAATCGGAACTACCTCTTGTATCTTGGGGAACTCGTGATAACAGTCAGGTGCCGTGGAAACAGAAGTGTTCATTGTGTGCACTTTGTTGGCAAAGAAGTCATGCCTCAGAATTTAAGGCTACCAAATTACAGTGAAGATATTTGTCAGGTAAAAAAAATTCATTGAAATAACGCATTGATTCTCCTGTACTTTATATCAGAAGGGAATTCAAGAATTACTTTTATTGATTTTCCTTATATCTGAGTGCTTAAACTGCAGATTGAATCCAGTGATTAGGGACACAGGTCGGTGGGCTTCAGTGGCCTGGTGGAGGGCTTTAAAACCCATTAAAGGTGGGGTTGTGTCTCTTCCGCAGAGTCTTTATCAAAGTCGTTTCTTGCTGGGAGTTGAGCTCGTGTAAATTCTTGCTTCATTGATCCGCCAAAAGCTCAGTGGAGCATGAAAGCGCTTTCACACTTGCACTTGCACAGAGCTTCAGGCAACCCGCCACCCACCACCGCCACCCACTCCGCCACTGGGTAAATGGCACGTTGACATTAGCCTTACAAGCTCATGAGCTGCTGTCATAAACTTTTATTATCATTACACTTACGTCGCTTCCCGACAGCCGCCGGCCCGTCACATTTGTTTTATTGACTCTGCCCCACATTCCCTGCCATGGTCCACCCCAAGCCTCGCAGTGCCGCTCCCCTGCCAACACTCCACCCCTTTCCTGCAGCAGCTGCAGTCAATGTCCTCTTTGTTTCCCCACAAACCCTATCGGCCGGCATTGCACTTCTCCGTCTAACATTTGTCAGCTCCGAGTGCCTGTGGTCACTGATAAGATTACCGGCTCCGATAACCACGTGAGACATTTCCTGGAGGTGCCGCGGCACCAGATAGCCCTTCCACCATCGCCAGACCAGTTTCCAATTACCGTTGCCCTGTTCCGGTATCTGTCCTGCTGTATGGCCACTTGAGGGCATTTTCTTACGGCCGAGATTGATCGACAGGCGGCACCGGAGTTGGACAATGTTTTGTAGAAGGAGGCAGAGTGGGAGAAACCATGAGTCAAGCATTCTTTTCGGATCGAATTGTGGCTTAATTTCGATCCAATTCAATAACTAAGTCTCATCATTAGGTGGGAGGTAGGCGCACTATAATCCAGGACTATCATCATTCTATCAGCGGGTTCTTGCAGTTTGCGGCAGATCAATTTCATTTATGGCCATTGAGTTTCTGCTTGGCAACTTGCCCAGATCGTTTTGAGCCACTTCGATAAGGGTTTTGGCGTTTGCGCTACACAGTCTTTAATTTGACTTGAGAGGTTTTCCAGAGTCGGATGCCTGGCATCCCATTGCCATGCAAGCGCTTATCCCCTTTTTCCAGCGGCTTCAATTTCAAAGTGCTTCTCTGCCGCCCTGTTGTGTGTCCTGTTATGGGGCTCGGGCTCATGTCCTTTGCTTGTAATCATGGAAATGCCTCCTAGCGGTGCCCGCTTGGCACCATTCAAGCGAGCTGGAAGGTGGGGTTGCGAGGGTATAACTTGGCTCGACGTTTGAGCTGGTGCTTGAGCTCGAGCTAGACTAAACTTTTCATGTTCCCTTTGCTTTTTACATCCTAATTCCTTCCCCGCTTTCTTTTCTTCAGTGGAATGCCAGGACAAAAAAAGCTCTCAGCTGGCATTGTTGCAGGAATGGTGCGGGAAAGGGGTATGGCACACATATCCCTTTGGCTTATCCGGCTGAGGGCGTGCGTTCTTCTCCGGGCTATACATTTCTCTATCTCATATTACAATAAACTCAAGCACTTTGCATGCGACTATGTCTTCTGCCAGCGGTGTGCAGGGGATAAAAAGGGTTAGTGGATTAACAAATAGAACAGGCTCACTTCCAAGGGAAAGGTGACCCGTCAGAGGCCTCTTCTATTGGAAATTTAAAGCTATAACCAATAAGCAGCCGTGCTCCATGCCTGGTGATTCTCCCATTCATGTGCAGTCGGGCATTCACTGAAAATACTCGCCATGTCTTTAATTCCCTTGATATTTCACTTTGTTTGCCGCTGTCGCCCTGCGCCGCAGCCCCCTCACCCCTCTGTCCGTGTCAACAGAAGCCGCAGAAGCAGGCAAAAGCCAACAAATAACTAGGTGTATATATTCAGTTGTCTAGCATAGTCTGAGGAGGCAGTGCTTAACCCGCAGGCGGCCCTGCACCCCATGGGTGTCATTGCTGCGTTTAATATTGCAAAGAGGATGCCGAACTGGCTGCGAGGGGTTCGTTTGAAAGGCTTTTGGGTGGCAGGACGGGGGAAAAGCGTCGTGGTGGCGCCCACATTTGTCTTGTTTCCACTTTCCCTGGGACCGATGTTTACTAAAATCCTTGCATTTACTTTTGACGCTTCAAAAAGAATGGAGACAATCAGTTTCAGAGAGCAGTGTCTCGACTTTCAAATAACTACTACCCAGAATTGTGATGCAGAAGCCAAAAATACATTAAGTAATTATAAATCGTAAAAGAATATATATATTAAATTATAAATATTATAGAGAGCTTGAAGCGTTAGAAAGCATTCACTAAATATATATGATATATCATGATTCATTTATTAGAAACTAACAATATGTATATAAAAAAGAAATTTAAGAACACGTTTATTATACCCGGTACCCATAGGGTTTAAGGGTATTATAAGTTAGTGCCCGTCTGTCCGTCTGTCTGTCCGTGTGAAACAACAGATCTCAGAGACTATAAGAGCTAGAGTTACCAAATTTGGTGACAACATTGGAATCTGTGCACGCAGATCAAGTTTGTTTTAGCATTTGGCCACGCCCACTTGCGCCCTCATAAATCATAAAAAACGTTTTTAAGCTATACTCGTTATTTTCGGGTTAAAGTTAATAGATACAATAAAAAAATAAAATAAAATGGACGTTTCCTGAAAATTTCAGTAAAATCGGATGATAAACATGGGAGATATTAGCAATAAGGTTAGAATTTTAACACAACGCCCTAAGGCTCTGCTGTTGCAAGCTGTAGCCGATAGGTGGCGCATTCGAGCCTTGGCCGTGCGATATAATGGCGCCAATGTATGTATTTTTAAATTGCCTTTTAGTGTGGGTGTGGGTATGGGTATCTCACAGTCGAGCACAGTCGACTGTAGCTTTCTTACTTGTTTTGCATACGAAAACTGTGGGTTGAACTTCTAGACGGCCTAGTTCTGGCTCGAGTTTAGCTTAAAGAGAGGAGAGGGTAACATAATTTTGACCAGAAGTTTGCAACGCAGTGAAGAAGGCATCTCCGACTCCATAAAATATTTCTTTTCTTAACCAGCATCACCAGCCGAGTCGATCTAGCCATGTCCGTCTGTCTGTCCTTCACTACGTTGCAAACTTCTGGTCAACATAAAAATCGAAGAACTCATACCTTATATGTAGGTATCGTAGTCTGCATTTCTAAATCGCGCAGTTCGCAGCCCCTAAGAAGAGGTTTCTTTTTTTTCGAATCGCGATTGCCGGCGCAAAAACGTGGTTCCTTTCTCCGCTGTCAGCTTTCCTTCTGCCGTTTTCCCTTGGATCTTTCCTCCTTTTTTCCTTTGCACGTTTTTATATATTTGCCGGGGTTGCCTTCTCTTCCAGCTCCCTCACTCCCTCCACTCTCGTCGGGTGTAATGTTTGATTTAGTGTTTGTTTTTTAGCTCTCTGTTTCCGCTTCGTTCTCCGCTCTCGCCGCTGCAGCCTCCCTTTCTTTATCCCCTTTGAAACTCCATTTTGTGTTGGCTTTAATAAGCTTTTATTTCCGTTTTTCAGCATGTTTTACTGTGTGCTTTTTATGCGCTTTCTCACTTCTCTCATTCCACACTCACTCCTTCTCCTGCGTTTCCTTGCCGCTGGTCCCGCACCTTGTTGCTTTCCCTTTCCGTTCCAGCTCCTTTCCAGCCCCGCCTCGGTCGCTGTTTGCTCTTCCCTTTTCGTGCTCCACTTGGCGCTTTTATTCATAGCTTTTAATTTGCGGTCGAAATGAAATAACAATAAATAAAATGGCCACTTCCCTCTGGCCGTCGCCTTGCCCGCGGATTGCTTTGCATTTGTTTGGAATTTTATGTAAAAATGTTGAGCGTGAACAAAGATGCTGCCCGACATTTGTTTATATTTGTTTTTATCTAGATGGTGTTGATTGCTGGCATTTGTCTGTGGGCGTTCTCCAGATTGGAGTTGGAATTAAGATTCGGAACAGGGTCTGTAACTAAAATCGGGGTGATGTGCTGTGATTAAGAGGTCCCGTCGCTTCGTCCAACTGGATGAAGCCACACAAAGGTCAAAGTTAAAATTTTTTATACCCGGTACCCATAGGGTACAAGGATATTATGGGTTAGTGCCAACCCCTGTCCGTCCGTGTGAAGCAACAGATCTCAGAGACTATAAGAGCTAGAGTTACCAAATTTGGTGACAACATTGGAATCTGTTGCACGCAGATCAAGTTTGTTTTAAAATTTGGCCACGCCTACTTGCGCCCTCAAAACTCATAAAAATCGTTAAATAAGCTATACTCGTTATTTTCGGATTAAAGTTAATAAATACAATAAATAAATAAAATAAAATTGACGTTTCCTGAAAATTTCAGTAAAATCGGATGATAAACATGGGAGATATTAGCAGTAAGGTTAGAATTTTAACACACCGCCCTAAGGCACTGCTGTAGCCGACAGGTGGCGCATTCGAGCCTTGGCCGTGCGATATAATGGCGTCAGCTGCAGAAGAAATGACAAAAAATAACATAATTCAATTTTTGGCGCCGATCAAGCGGGTTTTTATGTTTTCCTATAAAATGTATCATTCATATTTAAGTATGACATAAAATTGTTAAGGCCGGGAGCTTTTACGAAAGGCGATTTATTTTAAGAAGTATCGAAGTAGACTATTATAATTTATGTACAATTGTAAATTGCCTTTTAGTGTGAAGCGCAAGCGTTTAGGTACCGGGTATCTCACAGTCGAACACAGTCTTTTTTTTTGTGTGTGGGAACCAAACATTAATTATTTCGGGATGCCTAAAGACTATTGGTTAGGACAGTTCTGTAGCTAATAACTTTTAGTTTTCATAGTTCCATTTCCGGAGTATTACTAATGAAATAGAACTCGGGCACAAAATAGTTTCAATTAGAAGGTTTCAATTAAACAGAAAAGAAGAAAGATAGTTATTTAATACAGGTTTTTAAAGATCAGTTTAAAATTAAAAATAATATTAACTATTAAATGTCGGCGGCATAGATAGTTTTGCCGTTTTAGAGAAGAATAAGTATCCAGAACTCAACTCGGAGATCAGGGAAAAAGAATGGAGGTATTCCATCGAATTCGCCCCCGCATTGAATCCTGCTCCGCACTGTAATCTTTGGCAAGTGGCTAAGCAAGTCCCGAGCACTGCTGATTGCCTAAGCAGGGGCTTTTTCTCTCTTACCGCCCTAATCCCGGAAAATTGGCAATGAAACTTCAGCAGCAGCAATAAATCTAAAGTTTGGCCCAGATTGCCAGCTGAACATATCGCTTTGGCCAGCGGGGAAGCGGCAAACAAACTTCGGCTGCAAAGTCTCGAATAAATAATAATCATCGATTGATGTTGCAACATATTGGCAGCATGGCGGCGCAGCAGCGGCCAAGAGTTTCATAACTTTGCATATGTTGTGTGTCTTTTTTTGGGAACATGTTGCATTGCATGCAGCACTTGGCATTGCAATTACGTGAACGCACACCGCCTCTGGAGCGAATCGTGAGTCACAAGCGTGCGTAGATCGCCCATGATCTCCCCCTGGACCCCGGCCTCTCCAATTTTATGTTTCAGCGCGGAGAAACAAGATAAATCAATCTATATATACTCGGCGGAGCAGAGAGGGTCCCCCCATGCTGTGACGCATAAAATGCTCATTAAACTTAATTTTCTAGCTCAGACGCCGAGGGTCCCATAACTTGACGTCTTTTATGTCTCCAAGTTGACCGCAGCCAAGCAGTTTTAATGCTGCCACGGCTTTTCTAATGATTTTATGACAATTTTAAGACTCCATTGTGGGGCGGGCGAGAAATAATGCAAATGGAACTCATTTGAATTCATTTCATTTGGCCAATTTGTGCGTGTGATTAAGGAGAAGTTAAAAATCGAGCCCATTTCCCATTAAAGTTATGGACATGAGGCGCTATCAAGACTTTATGCGATCTATGGATGCCGAATATCAAGTGATGGGGGTCTGACACACGGCCCGAATGCCTGCTGAGAACTTTATCAGATTCTTACCAAGAAAGCCCTGCCTACCTGTTTCTTCATTGTGATTATCGTACAGCTCAGCTGGCTGGGTCGTTTCATTAGCGAGTCAAATAGATACACCCCCGATCAGAGTGTTCCGTGAACCCTCGGCAATATCAGTGCTGCTGCATCCAGCTAACGGGCAAGTCTCCACGCAAAACGAGATCCGACCTTTTTCGACTCGGCGCACCCGCCTATTCTGAGTCCCATGGACAATGCGGCTTTAAATTATTTGTTCGTTCGCCAACTCCATACCCCGCAGACTTTCTGGTTTTCATCTCGCTGGTTGCATTTGGCTAGCTAAATAAAAAACACTTCCTCAAGGCTAGCCACATCATTTTTTATGCTTTTTGCCAAGTTAACTCTTTCGCTTTTCTGCGAATTTGTTTTGCGAAAAAACTAGAAACGAGCAAAAAACGAATGCAAAGGTTGAATGTATAAGCATACATTTTTTGTGGCTTGCTGCGGTGCAATTTCATTGTTAATGGTTCCATTGTGGCGGTTCGTGCCGTCATTATCTAATTATTAAGTATACGCTTAGATGCAAAAGTCAAGGTGACTGCACAATTATTCATTCTCTATTTGCCCCGGCCAAGGAAGCAATTATGATTCGCATTCGATTCCAGCAACAATTGGCGATCGGCACAAACGAAAAATTCACAAATCACAATTAATGCCAGCCAAAAATAAGAATGCCCGGCAAAGAAATAATTTCAATTAATTGATTGCAATGATAAACCGAGCACTATTATTAGCGCGGACCCCCAGCAGGGCCAGACCCAGATCCAGTCCCAGCTGAAGTTCCACAAGCCCACGGTGCTTGTGGAGTTCTGTCCCTACGAGCAAGAAGCCAATGATCCGGTGACGAGGGGGGTGGCCTGCATTGGGCTTATGAGCGGCATTTAAGCTGCGATAAATGGCATAATGTGCCCTCATAAATGGCAATGGGAGTGGTAGTGTCAGTGGGATTGGGACTGGGACTGGGAACGGGAATGGGAGGCACTCCATACCACTCCACTCCAATTGAAGCGTCGCCATGTCGTCCAAGTCCGCGTCATAATCGGCGCAAAAAACTGCACGACAGTCAAAACGAAATTGAAAATCGTCTGGCAAATGCGAACGTACACCAACTTTGAGGGCTTAAGCGACAGGGGTTGGCTGTGGAATACCCTTTATACGATTCATAAGGCCCATGGTCAAAGACCAATATAATCACTAAAATGCAGAAGGTCATACATTTGATTTGCAATATGCAAGCTATTTTTCTGCTGGCGACAACAATCGCTCTCTCAAGGCTGAGATCGTAAAATCTAGAAATACCCTGCACTTCTATATGTCAGTATGCACAGATCAAGCAAGAGCGTCTGTAGGCGTACAGATCTAGAACGACATAAAGTGACTTTTAAAGAGAGCCTGATGCTAGCCCTAGAGCCAGCACGAAAAATTTTAGTGCAAAAAAGTCGTAATGCTTTACTTATCATGATGATTATAATGCCTTTGCTATGGTTCAGTCAAAAATAGTTCAGAGATCAGTTGAAGAAATTGTGAAAATTAATAAAAATATAAGCAAGGCAGTAATCTATTATTACTATTTATTTAAGACTTGCGTAACTTGTTGTGACCAATTAATTGTCTCAAAAACGTATGCGTTTTTGGTATTAAATTATATATTTATTACAATACGTTCTTATTAAAAGGGTTTCCGTTTACTTAATTATTTAAAATTTTATTTTAAATCTTTTTATTTATTTCCACATTGCTACCTTAGTCGGCTACTAGCCAGGTCCAAGTATGTGTTATTCCTGTTTCAAATGCCTCTCGAAGCCCATGTACCCTTAACCCTTCATTGTCCCACAGGGTATGCGAAGACCAAGAACAAGTAGGCACGGCAGGCCCATTTGTATGAGTGCTGTGTGCATAAGAGCAAGTACTTTGCCGAGCTTATGAAAAATGTGCGGATTTGTCAACAAGCTGCAGTAGCAGTAGCAACAACAACAGTAACAACAGCAACAATTACTTAATGCCCATTGTATTGCATTTCAAGTTGGCGAATGGAAAAAATGGCACAAGGGGATCGGCAAGCGAAAAATAAAGAGACCCAATGGGAGCGAGGGGGAAATTTCCGCACTGTTGGCAATTAAAGTGTAAGAAGCGATTTTTGAATAAGTAAGCACCGGTCCACGCGGGCAACTGGGGGTTAAGCGTGTGGCAGTTAATAAGCGGCGTCAGCGGATTCCCGAGGGAGTGCAGCATGATGTGGCAATACACAAGCATGTGTATATGGGTGTCATCACGCAGCCATACCAGAAAGATCCATCAATCAAACTCAAACTTGGCGGCACTCTATAAAACACAAATTGGTAAGCCTTGTTGCAAATTCTGTGTATATATGGGCAATTGAAATCGGCATAATCAGTCATTCGTTACTAATTAAGCCCCGCCAAATTCCAAACTGAAGTTCGGCTGGGGGTCCTCTCAATTTGCCTGAGTCCATCCCCCACCGGTGTTCCTTCAATGACGCAGGACTCGATATTTCAATTTAGCGAATTTTAAATTCCGCCCCAGCATCGAACATATCGCGACAAGTGTGCGACTTTCTCCGCCGTGCCGTTGACTGACTTTAAGCACTCACTGTGCCGCACACATGTCAGAATCACAGCCCCGCGGGCCAATCCCATTCACACACACACAGAGCTCTGGGCTCACTCGATTATTTTGCTGATTGCTTTCCGGTGACAGGCTCTCTGCACCCCTGCCTTTGGGAAAACCCGCCAATTTCCCGAAGGGCACCTCAACAGGCGGCTGAAAACGCTGCACGCTCCTTTGAATACGCTGCGTGCTCCTGCGCTGCTCATGCAGAAAAATGCGGGGTCCAGAGAATCCACCCGGGGGTTCCTTGCTCCAACGCACCCCTTGCCCCGTCAATTGTGTGGAACGGCGGCAAAAAATAAACAGCAAACCAAATGAGCGAAACGCATATATATATTCTACAATAGTCAAACTAAAGCCTACAGTGATGCCCCGGAAGTCTGCCTCAACTCGAGTGTAAGAATTAAGAATTATCGAAATTTTATTAGAGATTTATTAACGATTTATTAAGGCTGTAGAATCTCCTAGAAAGTTGCTCTCAGCGGCTTCGCCCGCTTTTAAATATAAATAAATATATAAATATACCTTTCAGAAAGTATTATAAATCTTATCCAATGTTTATATCAATGGCATCGGGTGTGCCGATTCGGGACCGATCAAATTGAGTAATTTGTAAAGCTCTTTTTATGTATATGTATATAGATAGTTTAGTAATATTTCTGGGGTATCATTTAGAATTAATTTATGGGTAGCATAGAATCGGCTTCTGGTGAGTGGATGGAAAGTCAAGGTTGTAGTGGGCATTAATAAAAAGTTTAAGAAAATCCCACCAAGGAATGAACCACACAAAGATCTTCCTTTTCACGACGTTGTCGCGAATTCGGTTGGCGTCAGCTGCATTAAGATAACTTGGAAAATATCAGAAAATGTTAATTTTCTGGCCAATAGAGAAAACGGTAAAGGCACGGGGGGTTACCATTTTATGATTTAAAATTTGTACCTCAAACATTGTTCGGAACACCTTTTAGACACCTTTTAAAGGGATTCCTAAGCCCAAGTGAAAATCAATCACCCAACTAATTCACGTATTTTCGCACTGGCACTTAAATTTATTTAGATGGAACTCCAATAATTAAATATCAAGTTTGAGCAGCTAACCGTAGACTGCCTTTACTTGTGGTCCATAATCCGGCTTGTCTTCCATTTCGCGATCCGCTTTTTATTCAATTGGCCCTCAGTTCAATTAAATGATGAGCCCGCATGTCTGCATTTGGATCTCAATTCGAGTGTGTGCCGCCACCCCTCAATGCAGCCGCATGAACAATTTGAGCTTGATCTCTCCCTCCTTCCGCTGTAGCCGTCTCCGTAGCCCACTTGTAAATGCAATTACCATAAACATGCAAAGCTTGTGCAGCTGCTGCTTCGGGCAAATTAAAAAGTTTTTAGCCGACGAAATTTATTTGAAAATAACGCACAAAATGGTCAAAACTATCAGCTAAGCGATGTGCGGAAGGGGCTCTGGCAGTGGGAATTTTCGCTATTTTTGTTGAGTGCCTTTAGCAGGGTATGCTTGTTAGGAGGGAGCTGTACGGACTTGGATACGAATATATTTTACAGTACCATATCGCTTACTTTGACATGATGATTCAGCTGAACCATTTTAACTACTAAATGTAGTTTGAAACGGGAAGAGTTTCTGATGTAAATAGAATATATTCCCCACGAGTTAATAAAAAAAAAATGCATACACATTTTTAGGATACATGGCATGGCCCAGTCGAACCCACGGCTCCAACATCTGTTGGTTGACTCCATTTACCAGTATCCCTCGCCGTTGACTCTTAACTTTGCCTGCCGTATTCAGTTGATTTTGTGTGCACACAATAACACGAACTTCTATCTGTGCATATATTTAGTATCTTTCCCATGCAGTTTTGCAGTGGCTCTTGTCTGGTTTCTAGCCAGTTGGTCGGATACTGTTGGCCTGCCGGTTTTGGCTGAAGGTCGCGCTGTGAATTTTTGGAAAGTACATTTAAAAGTTGAAGCTAGAACGAATTGTTACAAAAAGCGGTTCTGTTCGAGGTGACAGGGGATTAGTGAGGCATTTGAAATAATAGCTAGCCAAGGGATTTAGATGGTGACAATACTTATGTTGGCTACTTTTATCGACCCCATAACTGGCCAACTTCCTAGGCCGAGGCTCGAAACGGAAAATCTATTTTCAGCTTGACCATATGACCCCAAAACCAAAACCGAAACCGAGATCCTGCCAAACAGCACAGAACTCACGGAAAGCAAAAAGCGAGAAACACTTCAGAGCAGCCCGTTGACATATTTGGTAGCATTTATAAAGCCAGAATAGCCAGAGACAAAGCGACACAACATCGCCGATGATGTAAATGGTGGCGGGGGAGTGAGCTAGTGAGCTGGGGAGCTGATGGCAGAACTACAAGGCAATGAGATTATATCGCTGGCACTCGGCCAAAAAATTTATAAATCAGTTGAGCAATTTGTGCTGATTTAGTGACATGATACCACAGTCGAAGCCAGAGGCGAAGGCGAAGGCGACGGCGTCGGCAAAGGCAGTGGACAAAGCCTCGAAAGCTCTAGTGTCTGGTGCTACTTGGCCGACGACCGAGTGCAATGAAGTGAAAAACCTTATAAATAAGGAAAATTTCACCCAAATTAAAAGTGGGCAAGCGCAGAGGGCCAGGGAGCGGCAGCGAGTCCGAGTTCGAGCAAGATAAATGAGCCAAAAGCGGCCAATTAGACGAAAAACAGAACGGGAGTCCAGCGCCAGAGGGAGGCAGATGACGGGAGTTGTTGGCTCAACTCCAAGCGAAAAAGTGCAACGCCAAATTAAGAGACTCGAGTCAGGACAACAGGAGATTGCCAAGAAGCTGGCAAAAGTTGTTAAAGGATTGGTTTAAATAAGCTGCGAAGTTGCCACGTTTCGCAAATGACTCAAACGAAACCCGGGACACATTAATTGAAAGCTCTTCACTTTAAAATGAGTTTTCAAAAAGGTAATAAGTTCTTTGACAGACTTCTTAAGTCGGTAAAAATAAGATTTTAATTATATTCCGGGCTCATTTTTCAGAAATTAGAGTGCGTACGTTGCTGGGGAATAGCCAAGCGAGTGCCTCACTCTCAAGTGATTCTTGGAGAGCTATTGTTCTATCGAACTTTAAATCGAGACTCGCAAAGGTTTCAGGCTTTTGTCGAATGATCTCACCATTCTTAGTTCGGTAACTTTAGCTCTTCACAGTCAGCTTCTGCCGTATTTGATGACGCTTCGCTATGATGACGACATAAATCGTGCATTGTCCCCGGCCGGAAGCATCGGCGGACCCTGATTAGCCCGGTCTCCGGAAGTTGGATATTGGATGTTGAATGCTGAATGTTGGCCGGCGGGCGAGAGAATTAAAATGCAAACTGCACTCGCCGGGACGGGAAATTCATTGAAATTCTTCAACATCCAACGGGGGATGCTTTTGCATGGACTGCGTAGGAGGAGGGAGCTTCCACCAAATGAATCGCATTTTTGTATGCTTTTAAATTTAATTTTAATGAAGCGCGCTTTTCAATGAAAATACCTCCAGACCAGCGCTGCTTAATTTATGCAAATTAAAAAAGAGACACGGAGGCAACTTCGGCTGTGCTCGCACAGCAGGCGGATAACGTATACGCGGCGTTGGCCAGGTGAGCCCCGGCGCCTTTATCTGCTGCAGCAGAGGGGGGTGTGGGCTTGAGTGCGGGTTAGACACTTAAATGTTGTGGTCACTGTGGCCAGTTATCCGGGGTTAGGTTCTGGGGGCGGTTGCTGCATTGGGCCGTGCTGTTGCGTAATTAATTGGCCATGTTGCATTGAGTGGCTGGACTCGACTCGACTCGAGTGGGGTGAAGTGGATATGGGGCAGAAGGGGTGACTGACAGCAGCAGAAGTGGCTTACATTACAATAGCAGCCGCAATTGAATTGTGCTTTCTGCAGCAGCAAGGATAAACACAGTGTGCATCGCCAGGATACAACCCACTCCTGCCGGGCGTTTTGAGACATGAATCGGCGATTTGTTGACGCAGCAGAAACAATTGCTGCCCTTTGTTATCGCCACCTGATAACTTATTCAAAATTCTATTAGCCAAGTTCAACAAAGAGCAGCCTAAGCCGATTTCTGCTCATTATTCCAGGACAGTCCGCCGACGAATGCGCATAATTAATGAAAGTTTATGTTTGCACAGCTGGCTGGTACAGCCCCAAACCCCTGAAAGAATACGCCCGATTCGGACCGCAGCTTGAGGCCAATGGCAAAACCCCCAAAGATTCCGAAGGTCCTCTCCTGTTTTACTAAACAAATGATATTTATGCAGCGCCAGCTTAGTGAGACTAAAAACTTCGCCCCTCCCCAGGAAGGACGCAGGAACCTTTGTCTAGGGGTTGTTGGTTGCGGGCGGAGTGCTCCCCCTCCGCCCGTAACTAAATGTTTGCACAGACAAAAAGCATTTAAATCTTATTTTGACATAATTAATGACATTTAAAAGCAGTTGGCGGCTTTGCGGGCCTGGTCGGGTTCTGGGTTCTCCCCTTTTCCCCTTTTCCCCCCAACTTGATGTCGACAGCAAACGTCTCCTGGCTGTTGCACATTTACATGACACTTGGCGGGGAAGGGGCTGGCTGGAGCTCAGGCTCTGGCTCTTGGAGTGTCTGCTGCCAAAAAGTTTGCAACTCCATGTCGACTGCGTTAAATTTATGACAATCTACGCATATATCTGGAGAAAGAAGTAGCCGGCGAACGGGTTTTCCTTCTAATTTCTGCACTGCAGCTGCGGGCCGAGCAACCACGCCCTCGTTCTTGACAAGCGAAACAGATGGCAGGCGCCTTTTTATCTTTGAGCCAAGTCGCTGCGATGATTAATGCAATTGACTCTTGTAATTGACACATAATTTATTGTCGACTCCTGATAATACGCATACGCAGCGTTGCCCGCCCCACCAGCTGCAGTTGAAGCCGCTGACGAAGGCTCAACCGAAAACAGCTGCCTGAGTGGCTGTCGTCGTTGTGGTTGTACACTGGAAGGAATACTTAATATGCTCTATCTTTTGCATATGTATTCTTGATATTTTAGTGTAAATAATATGATTTTAAAGTACATTTGTGATATTCTTGTAATACTTCCTACAAGCAAATAAGCAAACTACTATGAATTTTCAGGCTGATAAAAGGTAACATATTGCAGAGAGAATTACTAGGTATTCAAATAAAAACAAGTGGAAAAGCTGCAGTCGAGTGTGACCGACTGTGTGATACCCGGTACCCAAACCATTGGGGGTGAAATTAAATAGCACATGAACATGGAAAAATGGAAATGTTGACAAATGAGAACAAATGTTGCTAGAAACATGTTGCACAACAAAGACAAATGTTGCTAGGCAACACGCACGTGCGCTCTCTCTTTCTCTCTCTGTAAGCATCTTCATACACAGAAACTTTATTGTTTAATAACTTCTATGTTTATCATCCGATTTTACTCAAAAAAGAATATGTCCGCGAAAGCCTACTTATATATTTTATCTATTTACTTTAAGCCTAAAATAACGACTATAGCTTATATACCGTTTTTTATGATTTTCGGCTGCGGAAATGGGCGTGGCTAAATTTAAAAATAAACTTGATATGCGTGCAACAGATTCCAATGTTGTCACCAAATTTGGTAGCTCTAGCTCTTATAGTCTCTGAGATCTGTTGCTTCACACGGACAGACAGACGGACAGACGGACAGACGGACATGGCTAGATCGACTCGGCTAATGACGCTGATTAATAATATACATATATACTTTATAGGGTAGGAGACTTCCGTTTCTGCCTGTTACATACATTCTCGGTTGGCACTAGCTTATAATACTTAACTTATATATACCCGGTACCCATAGGGTACAAGGGTATAAAGTATGTATCCCGAAAGCATGGTAAATAGTCCGAATTTTCTTGCTGTGCAGCTGCTGTTGCTGGAGCTCTTGTCTTGCTGATGGCTGGCTACTTGAAGTCCGTCTGCCAGTCGTTACCTCTGTCTGTTTGTCTCCCTGTTTCCAGCCAGCTGCCTGCGCTCTCGAGTGGCTCAGGCTCCAGGTCTGGACTCTTAATAAACTTATGCAAATTTCAGCATTCTGCATTCTGCATTCTGCATTCTGAGTTCTTCCCTCTGCTGCTGATGGCCAGCAGCTCCTATTGCGTTCAAGTGGCTGGCCAAAGTTTCAGCGGCAGAAATACGCATGCTGCAAGGAATTACAGCTCCCATTCCTCTTTCATGCAGTCTTCCCTTCATCCGAGCTCTGCGAAAATCTGTTACCCAATTTCAATTGACTTTGAGATGCGAGGCTGCTTCGATTTCCTCACGGAACAAATCAGTTTAATGTACCTCTGCCTCACTCTAGCCCGAAACTAGAGCCACCTCGACTGCGATGCTTATCAATTTGAAATTACTTTAGCCCCGAACACAAAAGACAAGCCACGCACCCGATAAAGAAGAGGAACGAACGCTTCACGTGAATGAGGTGGATTTCGCAGGAGGGCGGCAAAGACAATCGCGCCGACATCGACAATGCTGACACCCCATAAAATATTTAAGCCAACACAGCGGTGGCCCGAGGGGTGCTGCCCGCCCTGCGCTCCGACCCCGAGACCAGACAGGCAGACGGCCTTAAAGGGCGTCGCTCGGCGAACGACAGCAGCAGCAGGGTGCAGGGGTGCAGGGGTGCAGGGAGGGGCACATTAAAGCGCTCAATGTGTTGCCTTTTCTCGTTACCACCCTCGCCGCAACTCCCGTTCGGGCCTCGACTGGGGTTCGTTTGCTGCCACGAGAGCTTGCCTCATATTTGTCGACCCTTGTAAAAGTCGCTTGGCACTTTACTGTCCTGGAGTCTCTCTGTGTGTGTGTTTTCGTTGTCGGTGTGTGCGTGGGTATCCTTCTCGCCCTCCGACTGCCTGTATGTGTGTGTGTGTCTTCCTTCCTTCCGGTTTCGTTCTCACTTTTTTGCTGATTTTTTATTCCGTTCTGCTCATAATACCCAGAAGTTCAAGTTTGGCCAGGGAATGCCGAACGTACTGCTTTGAAATAAACCTAAGAATACTATTACTTGTGAAAAAAAAAGTCAACACCAATTATAATAATTGTAGCCAAGGGTTGATTCTAGAATTTATACATGCTGATGGCTAAACTTCTTAAATGTTTGTTTACTTTAATGGCTTACTGGTTGTCAGTTAATTTTATCTCATATACTTTGGTAGGAACCGAACTAATCTTTTTTAAAAATTACCTGTACATGATTGTGATGAGGTACTATTAGGGTGTTTTCCAAGTCGACTCCTTGAGGGCCCCACGACATTCCCTGATGGTTTTTCCCCCTCATATCCTTTCGGCTGCTGCTGATAAGGTAGTTTCCATCACGCCCGCCTTTCTCCTTTTCTTGCTCGATTCCTCCATTCTCCGCGGCTGCCTTTTTACCAACAAAATGGCGCTGCCAGATGATTTTAACTTTGAGGCAGCGTGGCAACCCTGGCTGCAGTTCAGTCCCCCGAAATAAGGGAAAGCACACAATCAAATATTCATTTCGAAAATAGAATTTAAAACTTTAGCACCACACAAAAGCGACAGGGCGCCACCCGGGGGAGAAGGTCGCAGGATACAATGTTTCATAAGTTTAAAGAGGCGTTAAGTTTATTCCAGGGCGGAGTGGATATGTGTGTGTGGGTCTGCTTCCGCCTCGTGCGCCGTTTGGCTTCGTTTTATGTTTGTTTTGTGAGTCTAGACGCCGGCAACGACTGCTCCCGAGCACGGAGTCCTTGGCCCGACTTGGCTCGTTCATTACCGACATCATCATCATCATCGCTGGCTCCGCCGCCACCCCCTCGGCTGCAACTGTAAATACAACTATAAATATGGAATATAATAATAACGATAAAGTGAGCCAGGACCCCAGAGCGGGGCTGGCTGACGCCTGTTGCCTCTACGGCCTTGGTCGTCGTGTCACGCGTGATTTCCTCTTTGCGTGTCAAGCTCTTAATTTAATTTTCCCCCATTCGCTTTGCAGTTTTTCTGAGCTTTTTGCACATACGTAGTTTACCTTGTGTTCTGGCGACACCGCGGAAAAAGTAGTTGCAACTTCTTGTCCATTCAGAGGGTTTTTTCTCTTTTACTGCCGCTCATTTGCCAGACATTAGCAAACAATTACGACGAACATGAAATGAAGATGAAGATGGCAGGGAAAGTCCTGGCTGTGGGAAAGCGGCGAAAAGAGGAAAGCAGCTCTCATGCAGGATAGTTTGGGTTGGGGCAAATTTAACGAGGCTGGCACAAAACTTACGCGATTTTAATTAGAAAACTTTTGCATTTATTTTGCTTTTTTCTTGCCCTGTTTTCTTGCTGGTTGTTTGTTTTGGCGTCCCTCTTGGTCATGTTGTTGGGGAGGCAGAGATCCAGGGCGGCATGCAACCGAGTGGAAATGTGGAAGGATTCTATGCCCTCCTCCCCGGCCCTGCCAGTTAAGTGTTTTCATCCCCTAAAATCTTTTTAGCCTTACGCTTCATTGGAGCGGCTTCTTTTTTGGTCCAGACATGATTTGTGCAGTTTGGCAATAAACTTGCTAATTGTTAATTGTTCGAGCATTACTTTCCCCATCCAAGCACTTAATCCGCTCCAACGCAAAGTTTTTAATTAACATGTTTTCTTTTCACTTTTGATTTCATTGCAGGTAAGGGTTTTCGCCCAGCCATCCACTTGGTCGGTACATCCCTAGGAATAACTAAGTGTGAACATACGGATGTCATTATTATACCTGTATGGGATCAATTTTGTTTCACAAACCATTTAAAGCCAACCGCTGGGACTAAACGTGTAAGCTACATGAACCTCCCCTTCGTGAAGAGGTCAATAACACCCGCGATGTTTAATAAATATTAAATAATGTGTAACATATATCCGGATATATGTACATATATACGTATGAGTGAGAGTGGACATTGAGAGAGAGTGAGACTGGACATCGTTAAGGTGGGAATCCGTAAGGTAGAGATCCGTAAAGTTGGTTCAAATGGAAGTGTTTGCAGTACATCACTGTGGACGGCAGTCCACGTAGTGACGATGAGCACCGAGACTGTGGTGCGCAAGGAGACTACTATATACAGCCGTAGAATTGAAAATCTGCTACGATAGTCCGATCAGAACCATTTATATCTTGATCGAAAGGTATTGTAAACCTCTTTGAAACTGCATACTAAGATTATTAAAAAACGGATTAGTTTAGGAGAAATGGGAGTGAACGTGCGAAATTGAAAATTGGAGCTCTTGTGGAGCAAAATACCCAAATTTTTAATGTTGTTGTGATCTAGCTTTAAATATGCGTCGAATGACACCTCGATCATTTCGATCCGATACTCCGTTCAAAAGATATTCAATAAACAAGATTAATACAGCATTTCCGAAATGAAAACGTTTGTCCTGTTGTTTGTCTGTGGGTCGTGTGTCTGTCGAGTTTTTTGTTTTAGAGTCTTGAAACTACTTTTATTTTATTAAACAGCTCGAGCTGAAAATTTTTTGTTCTACGACTTTTTGGGTTTCTCGCTAGTTTGGCGGGAAAACAGCTAAAAAAGCTAGATTTCCCGCGCCCATAACTTCTAAACGACTAAAGCTACAACCACGTGCTATATGTCTTTAGGAAGGTATTTTGAAATGATAATAGCTTTGCCTGGACATATTTTATCTAAATATAATATTTAAGATTTATAATTCAAATTCATTTTTTTTCTTTTAAGTTTTTGAAATTTTTATAGAAATGGCTCTAACGATTTTGATAGTCACTCAAGGCCATATAGCCCCTGAGATTGCTCAACTTTTGGTACATAAAACATATTTGGGAAAATTCGCTTTCTTGAGATATTACTTATTAAAATTAGTAGCAAAGATCCCATATACCTAATACTTTACATGGACTACACATACATTTATGTAAAAAATCATGTAGAGTCAATTAGAGACGTGCACAATGCAATACAATTTAAAACCATCAAAGGAAATTTAACATTTTGTGTTATAATTTTTTAATAATAGCTAAGTCATTTAGGAACGACCTAATTAACACTTACAATGGGAGACCTACATAGATACATATGTCAATTTGAAAACAAAAACACCTCTTAACAAGGTGAGATAAAAGTGACGATGGCACCTTCAACTTCCAAAGTTTCTGATATCAAATTTTGTGACAACAAAAATAAATTAAAAATAATTCAACTAGTTTCTTTTTGAGCACTAAGCTGTAAAACACCTATCCTTGAAACTAAAGAGCAGCGTGTCGAATTAGAATGATAAGAGATCCGCCCTGCTTACTCACTCTGTTTGCCGGTTAGTTAGTCATTCGGTCTGGCAGGCAGCCAGTCAATGTGTCAATCATAATTTAATACACCGTCAATCGCAGTCGCTGCCGTCGTTTGTCAGCCGCGACCAACTAGAGCTGCGACCGGCTAAAATAGTTGTCAACATGAATTATTTACAAGCGACGTGCGGCACATGACGCCCGTTCGATCGATCGACAGGTGCAAGCGACACGAGTGCGGTAGCGAGTGCCATCCCATCATCGTCTGTCTTGTCCTCTGTCCGCTGTCCGCTGTCCGCTCTTCTCTGTTCAATGTCCGCTGTGCACTACCCGGCGTATGCGTAACCCTTGCCTCATTACGCATGCGAGCGCACGCGCGCCAGCTGCCCAAAAATGGGATTTCAGAGGCGCGGGGCGGGGTATCGGTTAGGTGTATTGAAATTAATACGCACCGACAGCAAAAATAAGCGACGAGTTATGTGTAAAACAGAGAAGCGGGAGAAAAAACCAGTTTAAAATTCGAAAAATTGGCAAGGAGGCAGCAGCAGCAGACGGCGAGCGCATTAAATGAAGCCAAGTGCCCTGCTGCAGGGAAGGGCGGGGGCAGGGGCAGATCTGCACATGCGTTGCCCGGGAATGCTGGCTGATTTTAAAAACGGTAGCAAAGCAATTACAACAACAGCAACAATTCAATTAAACGAGTTGATGCGAAGGGGGCCCGGAGGAGCAGTCGATGCCGATGCGCCGGGGGGGAGATAATAAGGGGCACACGGGGAGGGGGGTGCCCATGGGACAGGCCACAAAGATGCACGAGAGATGGCGGCTCCAGTCAACCCGAACTACGAGTGCCCTTTTTTATTCGAATCGAATGGAAAGGATCGGAAAGGATCGGAGTGTAGAACCGGAAGAAATTAAATGGATAGCCACACAATGGAATGTATTAGAATGCCAAAGATGTCATCTAATGGGGCGGAGTGGTCTTTGATGATACTTGATATACCATTCAGTTCTGCAAAGCCGTTTCCCTACCGATTGCTTACGTATCATGTCTAGTTATCAGAACATCTTCCAAGCTGAAAATATCCCCAGGAATTAATCCCTGGCCTGTACTCCGATTTTAAGCAATTTATTGAATTGATAAAATCTCAATTAAAAATGAGCAAGACAAATGATCGGAGGATTCGAGCATGTGCTCTACCATTGACTTCAAAGGTTTCCACTTAAATTTCTAAATTTCTAAAAATTTTAATAATTTGGATAGCCCATATTTGAAACAGCTGCGAACAGAAAATGAGAAGGAACAATGAGTTAAAATGTGACTTATCAGTGTTTAGTTATATCTAATTATGGATGTTCACAATCTTTTAACTGTTGTTTGCAATGTATGGAAGAGGACAGTACTGTAGAAATAATATTCGACCTGAAAGTTTATTGATCTGTTTTTTTTTTTTGGTTATTGGTACGCTGGTAAAGTTCGTATCTGACTATTATATCCCTTTGCTAGGAACTATCTGCGGAATAGTCAAATTCATGATAAAGTTCAAAACTTCAATTTTCTTCTAAACGTCAATTCCATTTTTTTCAGAATTCTTTTTATTTTAATACATCTATGAGTAACACTCTTAGCGAATTTATTGATTGTTGCATGAAAATATTGATGTGCATTATTAGGGAGAGCCTTTAATCCTACCCCGCGCTAATCGAACCTATTACAATACACAAACAATACACAAAGTAATGACTTAATCGCCACTGGCACCACTCCCCGTAATCAACCGCCGACCCGAAAGAACAACCCATTGCCGGTGGAGCAATCAAATCCAGCATGCCCACTCATTTCAGGTGTAGCGCACTCTTTGTGCAGGCGGTGCACCCTATTCCCATTACCCCATTCCCCCATTCTCCCTTTGCCCATTACCGATTCCGGTTCTTCACGATTATGAAGCGTGCTCTCATAACTCCGCGGCAAAGGGGCAGGCCATTGGGGCTTCCACCACGCAGCGCGTTGCAAGTCGCGCTTTATCATGGAGATAAAAGCGAAAGGCTGGATGCGAGGGGTAGGCTCACCTGCTGCCCGCGGATAACCACAGGCCGGCTCACCCCACCCCGCACCCCTGTAACCATCGAGTCAGTCAGTCAAACAACCAAAGCTGCAGGGCACCTACCCACCTCCTGCGGTACGAGTACGTACTGGCCTCGTGCCCCTCTTGGCCTCCCCAATCAACTGGTTGCCACACGGGTCTTCGAACTGCAGTGGTTGTTGCTGTTTGCCGATGTTTTTGGGTGCCGCCTCCAGCCCCTCGCCTGCCACCGCCCGTCCCTCTGCGACCCATCGTGCCACGCCCCCGTCGCGCATTTCGCATTTCCGTTGCATTTTTCAATGTCCGACAATGCACTCGAAGAAAAGTGAGCATATGAAGTGAAGTTCTTCTGATTTTAGAACTACGTTTTTAATTGTATAAAAGTCAGAGGACTACTACTGTGGGCAAAAAGTAAGGTGAATTTGTTTTTAAAGTGAAAATTCTTTATTTATTCTCCTGAATCAATTTCATCCTCTTCAAAGTAATCCCCTCCCGATAAAATACACTTGTGCCAACATTTCTTCAAATCCTCAAAACAGGCCAAATAGTCCCTTTCCGGTATAGCCATGAGCGCCCTTGTCGATTCCGCTTTTATCTCTTCAATTGACTCGAAACGTGTTCCCCAGAGTGGTCTCTTGAGTTTTGGGAATAGCCAGAAGTCACACGGAGCCAAATCAGGAGAATACGGTGGTTGCGATATGCGTCGAATTCTTGGGGAAATGGTCACGAGGAACGAGTGCAGTGTGCGACGGTGCATTATCGTGAAGCAAAAACCAAGAGTTGTTGGCCCATAATTCTGGTCTTTTTCGACGAATTGCTTCACGCAAACGACGCATAACGCTCAAATAATATTCCTTATTAACAGTTTGGCCAGGTGGAAGGAATTCATAGTGAACCACACCACGAAAATCGAAAAAACTGTCATCATAACCTTGATTTTTGAACGAAATTTAATTCCGCAAACAAAATTTGATGGCACTTCTCTGCTCAATTAAATCAGACATTGTAAAAATCGACAAATG